>JAZGTK010008825.1:0-17867 GCA_036877625.1 Ambastaia sidthimunki | reverse complement strand
AACTGTGCATCAAGTCAACTGCTCTTACCCAAGAAGGTCTCGCCTATTTATAAGGACTTTCATGTAATCAGCGATTTTTTTCTGCATGAGAGCCAAATGCAGCCAGGCTCGAGCTCTCCCAAGCCCCGTCCTGAAGACATACAACCTCATGAATGTACAAAACAGATTCTGCTTTCTTATAACACTGGTATATATATGACTTATATATAATATAACATATTTATATTCAAGAGACCCTACTGGGCACCTACTTGAGTCCAGGCATGTCACGTACACTGGTGGCCATGTCAGCTGACTCTGGACACAGCTTCTCTATCAACTCCAGTGGAGCCCAAATAGATTTATTCTGACCAATGAAAGACTTCCTCACTGCCCAGAGAGAAAACATGCAAAGATAAAGAAGAATCAGGATTTATACACATGGTTGAATCAGGTGATTCATGATGTTTTGTGTGTCCTCTCACCTTTTAGACCATGTTTAAGGCAGTGCTCCAGAACCACAAAGAACTGCTGTAGAGGAGGATACTCTGAGTCCAGGGTCCGTCCGAGACTGAGGGAAGACTGGATCAGAACCTTAATGCTGAGCTTCATCATGCTGAGAAGGTTTGACCTCTCCACTGTCATGGGATCCTTCACAGCTGAACACAGCAGATCACAAACATCCGTCACATGTTACAGTAACATGTGCAAACACTTCCTGTGGCATCTGAAACACTCATCAGCTCACTGTGAACTGAACTGCACTCTGCTGACGCAATGCAAAAGCAAAGCAGTGAATCATCAGTTACAATAACACAGAACAACAGCACGAGCTTTAAATGGAACTTGAGGGGAAGAGGAAGTTCCTGTAGCAGATCATATATTTGTGAAGTCAGGAAGCAGGTGCATATTCTTCATATCCTTTCGATGCCTTAATGGTCTATAGTACAATGTAACGCTTTACACTGCCGATAAACCACAAAAGAAGAAGTGCCAGATCTTAGTTGTTAAATAAAGTTTATTTTGAACCAGTGGCAGGAGGAGAGTATTACAGGAACTTTGACAATACAGGGCCATGAATTCACCCAAAAGTCCCTGCCTTGTTATTTGACCTACTGACCTTTCTGTACCATTCATGTCTAATCATCCAATCCTACTGGATTGACATAAAAACAGATAACCTATAACAGTTATCAGAATCCACCTCATGGACTGGACTGTCTGATTCAATTGATGTGACCTGTACATGCTTTTCAGGTTTCAAAGTTCTGGTATAACCATCGGTTCAGCAATCTGATTTAACAGAAAAAAACTAACAAAACAGGACGGTGCCATGTTATTTCTGCCAAATTAAAAGTAATGTAGCAGTACTATGAGAGTGATGGTATTTCAACTTTTTTATCATATGCATATACCATTGTATTTGACAGGTCAGTTCAAGCAGTAACAGCTGTGCTTTGTGCTGTGACTGATTGTTTATCTAAAACTTTTAAACATTTTTATGAATGTATTTGTATGTATGATTTACGTGATTTATGATCTTATTTCAATCGCGATTATCAAACGACAGGTTTAAGTTAATCAGCTTCTAAAAGGCACATAAAAATCTAGGAAATTATTACATTTTTACTTGCTTGATGTTGTTAAATAAAAAAAATGTCAACTACTTTTTTACGTGGCATTTCAATGCAACCATTGCAAGCGTGATATTACTATGACACATGTCCAAAATAAACAAAACCTAATACCATGGTACTGTATATTAATGTTGTTATTGAAGTTAAGCAAACAAACTGGAAAGTCTTTATCTTCAGACTATTGAACAGGTGTCATACCTGCAGGTTTAATGTGATCAGAGGTGTCAGAGGTCAGCTGTTCTGAGTCAGAGCCTTTAAACCCAGCGCTATAGTTATTCACCCCACTGCTCAGAGTCTCCGTCGCTTTCCGAGCAAACGACAAAATCGGCGCCGACCATGAGCTGTCTGTCGGTTTGTCGTTTGGGACCTCGTCAGTATTGTTGGCCACAACATCCTGCCCAGGTTTCGTTGTATCTGGTCCTTCATCTTCTGAAGGAACGTTTTCGCACACAACTTTCGTGTTTGGCTGTTCGTCCGCCATGTTTACATGTCAAAGCATGTGACTCCAGACCAGATCAATCGCTTATGATAACCATAGGAAGACAAATCAAAGGACGATCAAACATTTAAATAGGGTTAAAATGGGTATGGAGGACTAAACCTGCAATAATTACAAATAAATCTAAAAAATAAATTAACGCATATATTATTAAATAAATATAAAATAAATAAAAATGTAAGAATAAACAATTAAGTTAAAAATAAATACATGAAATAATCAATGAAAGAAAAAACATGTGCATTTAAAAAATATTTGTATTTGTTTAAAGTAATTTATTTATTTTCCTGTTGTTATATTTATGTATTTTCAATTATTGCAGTTTAAATCCTCCATAAATTGGTCTGGGGACACAATTGCACGTATATTGCGAACAGTTGCGCGTATATTTACCCGTTTCATGTATCCGTCCATTAAAAAATACAAATCTTATCTGCATGTTGGGTTGACTCCCTGAACATGGGTTACAGTATCCACTAGATGGCAGTAAGCAACGTTGTTAACCTTACTTAACCGGTTATACGCTATCTGTCAATTTAATGTTTGTTATATTGATGCTGACTTCAGTGTGTCATTAGACGCAGAGAAAGATGCGTCTAATGAAAGCTGTTTTTATGATTTAGGACAAAGACTGTAAGTCAAGTCTTTTATAGAAATTAGTTTTTTTCCCTGGTAATATATATAACAATGTCTATTGATGGATTATTTAACGTCACTAGGTGTGATACACAAAATGTTTAGTCGTGGATAAGGATGTTAAGGATGATTAAGGATAAGGAATTTGTCAGGTCTCAACCTGTCAAACACAAATTGATGGTTGGCTCTGAATGTTTTCATTTAATCACAGCAGACTATGATTTTTTTTAGTAGAATTTGTCTAGAATATTAGTCAAGTGTCAGCTGTGCGTGTGTCATATTTTTGCTTGAATTGTAAAACTAATAAATTTACCTAAATAAATGGGCAAATTAAACCTAGGTAGTTATTTTACTCTTGCGGCATCTCTGAACAATTACCAAAAGTTATTAAAACTAATGACTAATTTATAATTTAATTTATATTTTGTCATTGTATTTTTATTGTCTTGAATTTTGAAATGACTGTGACATTATTCCAATTTGCTTATGTACTGTATCACTTGCAAGGCTCTTCAAAGGAAACTACATTGGCAAAATGTCACCAACGTACAACCTTTTTCTAGATTAATCACCTTAAACTCGTGATCCTGCTGAGTGCAAAGCAAAGAAGAAAGAGGTGTAGAGCAACATGGGCTAATAAAACAGTATCAAACCTCCAGTGACACGCAATCTGTTATACAGTTAGACTGGGCGTGGTCACGCTCCTATTTAAATACGAGACCGAGACGCAGAAGTCTTTAACGTAGAAGAGTGAAAGACGCACGTTTAAAGACACGAAGTGACACTTAAAGTAACAGCCTAGTGTGGATTTAACCTGACGTGAGGATTTTATTTTTTATCGCCAAATTCATTTGCATCACTACCAGAAGAGAAATATGAAGTTTTTAACAGTTTTGCGGCTTTTCGTCTTTGCCATCGGTGAGTATATCTGACACACGCCGACTTGCTGCTGAGAGCTGTCAAACCTGCAACTCTGTTTATATACATTATAATACATTATTATTAATTATACTGCGATTATTATACATTATATATTTGGGATGATATGTTTTGTGGAAATGTACAGCTTTCCTCTATACATAAATTATCCTTCCTCCAAAACAGTCTAAACTTATATTTTGCAACTGAATCTATATTCGGGTGACAAACAATGTCAGTCAGTCGCTGTTTTAGGAATATTCTTGGATCTATTTATTTCTGACCCATGCATTCATTCGTTAGCTCAGCGTCTGTGCATGCACAATGTTTGTAAATAAAATCCCTCAACACCCTCCTAATACTGACAGTCTTTTATTGGTTTTAAAACATGCTTATGTGTTTGTCTGCCAAATACCATCGTAAGATGTTTTTGACCCTGATTTATAGTCAGCTCGAAAAGGAAACCAGGGCTTCCTTCACTGTTGTGGAACGTCAAAGATTTTTACATGGACTTTATATGTCCATTGGTTTCAAAACATCCAACTGACATATGCTACAGTTAGGTAACATTTAGATTAAGTTTTTAATAGTTGTTTACTTTGTTTTTTGTTTCAGTGGCTGTTTCATGGGTGAGCAGTGCGTCTGTCGAGAGGTTTAAAAGTGAGAGCCCAGCGCAGACAGCTGTGATAGACCTTCTGGAGGCATTGAATGAGCAGAAATCTTCTGTGGGCAAGGAGCATGTGGAATATCAGGAAGAAGAGGAGTATTACTATGATGATGAAGAAGAAGAGCTTTCTGGGGATTTTGGTTTGCCTTTAGGTAATTAAAAAATAAAGTCATAATTATTGTGGCTTTTACTTATAATAAACTGTATATCTATTACACAAGAATGTACAATGAATAAATTACATTTTCTGTCTCACCCCAATAGTTGCTTTTTCAAGCAAACCAAAGGATCCAAGTGTGGTTTTAAATGCAGAAAAACTTGATGCCACGAGGAGGAAGGGACAAGGAAGGAAGAAGGCGAAAGGAAAGGGAAAAGGAAAGAAAAGGAATCCATGCCTGAAGAAATACAAAGACTTTTGTATCCACGGAACCTGCCAGTACCTGAGGGACATAAAAGGCCCTTCATGCATGTAAGCTTGAGCCATTTCTCATGTGATTTTGTTGCATTGAGTTAATAGTTAATAGTTCCAAAATAGTTATTAGTATGAAACAAGTGAATCCAGCGTGTTACTCATCCTAACTGTATAACCTTCTGCTTCTGTCCAGATGTGACCCGGGTTACTCGGGCGAGCGGTGTCACAGTTTCTCCCTGGAAGTTAAAAAAGAAGAGAGCGCCTACAACCGCACCACTGTGCTAGCTGTGGTGGCCGTGGTTCTCTCTTCTCTGTGTCTCACCATTATTGGGCTCCTACTGGCTCTCAGGTCTGATTTTCACTTAAGTGTTTATAATCTCATACTGTCAGATGTTGTTTTTGGGGCCATAAAGACTAAGATTTTTTTAATCTTTCTCATCTTTTAGGTTTCACAAGCGAGGTGCTGATAACGTGGAAAATGAGGAGAAAATAAAACTGGGAGCTGCCCCGCACAACTGAGAGAGAACGGTGAGTGAATAACATCACAATAATTGCTTAAATTCATCCGGCGTGATTGTACACAAATCACTTGACATCTGGCCTCCTTTTCAATTCCAGAGTGACTGTGTGGAAATTCTACCTCAAAATAAAGTGGCAAAGTTAAATGTTGTGAGGAACAGTGAGCCCAGCATCCTGGAGAACAGGGCAGAGTGACAGCGCTTGTTTGGCATGAAAAGCCTGACTCATGATTGACTCTCTAAAACGTTCACACGAAAGTCCAGAACTGGAACTCTGGCAAATGGGCCCGGTCAGGAAGACACTGTCGGTTTGATACGGAATAAGAAGGAAATCCCCAAGGTTTGGAATGCAGTTTGAGTTTTGGAGGCAAGGCTTCTACTAGATCAGAAGTCTCACCCAAAATAAGTATTCTTATAAGCAATTTTGTTTTTGTGCACTGTGTATTTAATCTGCCTGCTATGCTTTTATTTATTTGTGTATATATAAAAAATATTTATTTGTATTTAGACCAACTGTGCCTGTGTTTTGTCTCTGTGTTTTGTCATGGTAAAGTTTTATTTATTAATAAAAGCAATATTATTAGATAAATGTCTATTTGAGGGAGTACTGAACAATAATAGGCTGAAATCAAAGTAATAGCATAACAATTTTAATATTTTTATGCATTTAATGAAGAACAAATTTTACAATGTTTGTATTTTAATTTCCAGGACAGTGTTAGAATGTATTTTCCAGCAAATTTGGAAAGTAATATTTAAAGCTCTTCTGTTTTTAAAATAATGCAATTGTTTGGCCAGTAAAATGATCGCACTGTTGATGAATGGTGTGAATATTATGAAATGTACTAATGACAAAATCTGTCTTGTTTGAGCAGTGTTTTTTTTTTGTATGTTCATTTCAGCATCCCACAGTATCAGAGAAAAGTACATTGTTCCCAAACTTACTGTATAAATTTTGAAATACTGAAACTGGAAAATCAACAGACAAATAAAGTTTTGATATAAAAGCCCAGTCTATTGATGTGAAGACTTTGTATGTTCCCAAGGAGGAAGATACTAGCATGATGTAATGAGTCATTTCCTCATGAGAGCATTTAAGACCAGTTTCCCATTTTGGGGATATTTTTGAAAACTGGAATAACAACATGAATACAGTAATGTCTTAGTTTTGACATGAGAAGAAAAACATTTGTCTAGTCTGCCTCCTCTCAAGCTTTATTGCGTATTCTTTCATGTCAACTGCACCTGTATCCTGAACATCTCCACTGTGGTCATGTCCATATATATATACCTCCGCATTACACAAACACACAACATACATGTTACTGTGTTACCAGTATTACTTGCTTTCATCATTACTGAAATTGCACTTCCTTAATGGAAACAGTGAATGAATGGATGAATGAATTAATTCGTATGCTAGCCACACCTGTGATTTTAAAACTTCAAAAATTTTACAGCCGGTTAACAATATAATTAAAAACAGAATTTTCTCCCCCTGATCCATAAAACAACGGATTCGTGATAGACTTAAAAGGCTTCAAGAGGAACCAACACCACAGAGCTCATTTCCTTTCAAAATGTTTGAAGGTGGCCTTAGATCTTTTGTTGGTTTTGTAACCTTTGACCTCAACTGTTTTACACTTGTTTAAATTTCCGTGTCAAACAACTTTGATGAAGTGCATTAATTATGTAGCCTGTGTGCCTACAAAGCTCAGCTCAGTTATCTGCAAACAAATGACTCAGTCTTATTTGTGTGTATAGCTACTGTTGGGTGATCATCTTTGATCTCTATACATGTGGCATAAAAAATGAGTTTGGCAAGCGGTCTGAACTTTATTACAGAACTTTATTTGTTACTTAATTACGTTTATTGCTTTATACTTGTGTAAGTTGCTTTACTCAGCTTTCTGTAACTGGATATCGGTCAGCTGACCGAACTGGCAGGAGACACGAGTAGCTCATGACACGCTGGGTGGCCATTAGCCCTGTTTTAGGAATGACATCATGCTTACAGTCCATGTGCTTCATGAGCTATCCAACCTGACTCCAGCACATCTGGTCGGAATACTGTACTTGTGGATTCGGGTGAACTGGACATTTGGGCTTTGGTTACACCCTGCCTGTATGTTTAGCTTCCAAATCATGATTTTGGGCTGTTCACACAGTACACCAGTTTTCCAATATAATTATTCAGGCAATGAGGACGTGAAGACATTTCTTGTAGCTGCTCTCAGGCTGTGTAAGATGACTCAGTTGAGTAACGTTTATTGTTTGCCAGTAAAAACCTGCCTTTCTCAAAATCTATTTGTTGAGCAAGGTGTTTCCTGCTTGTTCAAACTGAAACAATGGATAATTTCCATTGAACAATGGAAGTGCGCATTTGACATTTGGAAACCTCATCAGACCACAGGCTTGTGGTTGGACACAGCTAATAGTTTATTATTGTTGTACACGGTCTTTACACTTCATGTCTTTAAATGTGTGACACTGAGGGAGTTGTGTCTTTGCGGTTAACTAGTGCGTGGCTCTGCTTGTTTTGCCCAGTCACCTGAATGAGTATATATGTACACATAATACACATAAGTGTGTTATGGGGTATTAGTGGCTCTCTGGCACTTCAGAAGACAAGCTGCCATAGGCTTGTACACAGTGTCATTGTGTTGGTGAAATATGAGCTTTGATAGATGAGGTGTTGACGGGGCCTTTAGGATTCAACAATAAAGATGCCTGATGCAGAAGAGTGAAATGCTCTTTCACTATTTACAGCTTCAGGACAATCTAGGAGATGAGGAAAAACATGGACATCCATTGTGTTTATTAACAGACTCAAACTAAGTCACTTCACAGAAGCTTCTTAGTAAGCAGGTTTTATTCAAACTGTTATGAATTTGTGAAATAACCTGTTTTTTTACAAAGCTAAATGTAATTTGCAAAATATGAGAAATATGAGAGAGAGGAGTACACAGAAGAATGGTAATTGTTTGGAATGGGCCATTGTAAAAGGTTTGGAAACATTGTTCTACTCATAAAGTCACATAATTTGAATAACCTAGTTCCAGATGTTTAATATAGGCTACAGGGGCTATAAGGGTTTAGAGCAGACCCCTAAATACTTGACAATAAACATACAGTAAGCAAGCATCAATAATTACTCTTTTACACCAGTTGCTCTGTTCAACTGTGCATTTTCTTAACCAACTGTATGTACATTCTGGAATGCTTTAAACACTTTCCACGTATGTTTTTAATTAAAATAGTTTTGTTCAGTAAGTTTCACAACATATATGTCAACAAACAAAGTATGTCTCATATGCATAAGGATTCATTTATTTCTTCATGCACACACATCTGTGTATCTCCTGCAGGGCCAGTACTCATCTTCTCCACTGATGCCCTCATGAACTGCCATCAGATTCTCTCAGCATGACCTCACAGTGCTGGACAGACACTTGTGTATCTTTATCACATTATTAAATTCTCACCCGTCTATTTAGATCCTCTGGAGGGACTGAGCAGGATTATATGTCAGATGTGAGGAGAGGGTATGATAACATCATGAGGAGGGAAGCTGGGAAGGGTCAAAATTACCCTTAAGTTAGCCATGTCATTTTTTGCTGTAGCTCCTGCACAAACAAATTCAATCTGATGGTATTCCAGGGCAGTGACTTGTGTTGTGCATTGCCTTTTTTAACCACACTGCAGAATTCTGCCAAAAGGGAGGGTTGTGTTTCACTTGACTCACATATTTAAACAAGAGGCTGTAGCCTCCCATATCCGGCCGTCGGAAAGGATTCGACCGAACTGTGCTTGACTTTTTGGTAAAATATCTTCCATAATCCAGCATTCATTAAATGCTTCAGTGTTCTACAGAAATTGTTGATTTTATATGGAAGAGATGTTTGAAATCACTTGATTTATTCTTTCTGTCGTTGACTTTGTTTATACGCACTAATACTAATCTCATTAATTAATCTCAGTTAATCTCCGCTGCATATGCCAGTATGAATCAGCAGTTCTTCTTTGTTCATACTCTATATTCAATATCCACCATAATTGAACATTTATGCTTATTTGCATGTGTCCAAACTAGGTATTAAAGAATTAAGGCTATTAAAGAAACATATGGTTGCTAGAATCACCCATGTTTTGGTGGTTGCTATGTGGTTGCTTACTGGCCCACCCTAAGTTTTCATAATATGATTTGGGTGCCACCTTTAATGGGTGCATAGAATTTTCACCAATTCTATTGGCTACTCTGTGAAAATTAAAAATACATTTTAAAGTAAATTACAGAATAGTAATAGCACATTCCTGTCTGCCATTGTTAGTAAATAAACAGAAAACAAAAAAATGGATACAGTAACATTATTGTGTGGTAACTGATATGCCGCAGGTCCTGTTAAAATGTATTTGCATGCTGTCTGTTTGGTTTATAAACTGCAGGTCACAGAGGTGGGAGCTGTACTCAGGGCCAGTGGAATGCTGGGAGAGGATTTTTCTTATGGTGAGCTCACTGTTTTCCTACTAAAGCTCTGATTTACAACAAAGAGTTGTAGTGAAAGCAGAACTCATCAGCATTCTTTATAAAGCAGGAATCCAGTGATACATCCTTTTAGAATGACAAAAATCTGTAGACTTACTGCATCCAGCCTTGTAGAATAGACCAGCAGAACTTTCAGATCTTTTCAGTAGTGTTGTTGTTGTTATTGTTGCGTGTGAGAGAGTTAATCATTCTTTTTTACTATACATCTAAATAATTAAACTTACTACAGTAAGTCACAAGTCTTCTCTAGTCCCAGAACCATTAACTTTCGACCTTTGCAGTAAGCGGAAACCAAGTTTGACCACAAACCCAGATCCTGGAGTCATTGGCTCTGATGTCACAGCGCACGGTTTTGGCATTCCATCAACAAAGGCTTGCTCATAACACTTGAAAGTTGTCTTTTTGTTTGCTCTGCACTTCTTTAATTGATTTAAAACCTGGCTGGATTTAAAAACAGTTTATTGCAAACGCTCATTTAAACCTGTCAGATCGTTTAAAAGCATTGAGGGCTCATTACTCAGTCATTTCCCCTGGTGAATGTGTAAGGGTGAGTCAGAGCACCCAGCCTTTGTGCCTCCACATAAAATCTCTTCCTCTCTGAGCCCCCTGTTGTGTGTTTTTGGGGCTTACGGGCAGCTGAGTGAGCCCTGGGGACAATGCATGGGTGGAGGCAGAGATGATGTGGGTTTATACAGATTTGGCCTATCATCAGTTACCTCACATCAAATACTCAGAACATCATCTGCAAATGCTACGCTAATGATTTCACACATTGTACGAGTCAACGCATCATTCTGCACTGTGATCTTCAATGACAGCTGAACTGTAGAAGCCGAATCGTAGCCATTAACAATTAAGCTTCTATTTACAATGCAAATTCTAAACAAACATTTGACAAAGTGGTTATAGTAGTAATATTGACATTGACTCCATTACTAGATAAATGTTGATGGTCTGCCCTTTCTAAATCTGGATCTGAAGTTATGATATCTGCATCATAAAGCTCTAAACATAGACCTGCAAATGTGCCATGAGCTATATTCAGATATTGGACCCAAGCGTGTTATCTGACAGCTTGACCCACAAAAATATCTCCTTGTGTCTGTGACCGACTTTGTGGTATAATTTACTGTGCAAAAACTGTGCACCAAAGGCTTTAGCATCCTGAAATGACGTTCTCAACCCATTGGACCTCAGTCAGGGTAGACGTCATATTTAACATAATGTGAATCACAAACAAAGCTGTGATAGATAGTGGTTAAGTATGTTCTATAGATTGCATTGTCTTAAAGTTTTATGATAATTAATGAATTTCATATTGTATTGGAATTATGTATGTCAATGTTTTGTTGGTTGAAGACTCATCACATTTACTCATCTGGCAGACGTAAGCAACTTACTGTGCATTCAAGCTATACTATTTGTACATGTGCTCCCCTGGGAATTGAACCCACAACCTTTATGCTGCTAATGCAAAGCTCTAGCAATTGAGCTCATGAACGCATAAAACATTAAAAGCCATCGACTGATCTGTACGTCCATCCCTAACAATAATAATAATGTAAACAGGGTCAATTTTAACACTGAACCGGAATATGTTAGACTCAGCATTTGAACAAAAAAAGGAATTTACTTTCTAAACATTAAAGCACGAAAACGTTCCGGACCACCTGCATGAGGAACAGTTTGTTACCAACTAATATTCCTCCACTAATAAAGCTGTAATGAAAGAAGAACCAGGAATAAGGAACAAGAACACAAAGACAGACTTTTATAGTTAGTCATTAGAGCTGGAGATTAAAGACTGTGCAGGTGGATTGTTGGGCGTAATTCGGACATCTGTTGAGGTTAGTGTTGAGTGGCCTCCCTCACTTTTTGCCTCATAAAAACCCCAACAAAGATTAAAGGAATGAGTCTGTTCTCCTGGCATCATTATGGGTCATTCCCCTGCATTCCTTGTGTGGGCCAGGCTGATATTATGGGATGGTGACAGAAACTAAGAAAAGGCCTTTGTTTAATTCTCATGACAACTGGCTGATATTAAAAAAGAACACAAGGTGGATTTGTACACATGCCTGTTTTAGAGTTAATGTGTGCTATATATCTGCTTCCATTCTCTGTATTGATGTCAAATTATCATTAGGAATCCAATCTTTCTTTAAACCTTTGAGATGAAAGAATGTGATGTTCTCTGACTCACAAAATCCTCACCAGTCATGGCTGTATCTGAAATACTTGGATCCTCGGAGAAGCCACAAAATTAACACGTAACCACCTGCAAGTACACCTGCTTGCTGTAAAAAAAGTTTTTTTAAGCATTGTCTGTGAACATTTCAGACTGCTCTTACTAGTTACAATTTTTAAAACAGTGTATTTATTCAAATATTGCATCATTTTTTATTATTATTTTATTTTAATGTTTGTTTAATATTATTACAATTATTATTATATAATAGACAGTCTGTTCTGGTTTGGTTGGGGAGGGGAGGGATAAAATACAGTTTCTGTGAAAACAATTGTATTTGTTATTTGAATTAAAATAAAGAGAAAAAAGAAAAGCAGTATATAAATAAGGAAAAAATAAATGGTAGGAAAAAGTAAAATAATAAAATTAATAGAATGCAATGCATTATTGCAGTTTTTTTTCATAAGATGTGCATTAACCTTACTAAATTGTTTATAGAACTGTAATTATTCATGCCACTATTAATCAAGTATATGTGTCTTAATATTTTGTCAAATGGTAAATGCTATATTCATCCATGCCACGGGTCAAAAAAAGTCTTAAAAGCACAGCAGCAAACAGTTCATAATTTTAAGGGTCAGGAAAAAGGCAGAAAGGTTATATAACACAAAATTATGAAGAGAAATGAAACATTAAAGCTGTTCTAAAGGCACACAAACATTAGCCTCTCTTTCATTCAGCACTGTCAACAAGTTATGCTGACAAAGTGCAGCTTAATATAAAATCTGCCTATTTTTAGGAATGAGAGCAATTGTTTCCTTGTTCGAGTCACTCAGCAGCTTGTGCTATCTTTCTTCTCCTTCTGTCATCTATTCTTGGATGTTTTCTTTTCAGGCGAATTTCTGCCACTTCTGGATTTTCTACAGACAACTCTTTTACAGAAGAAAAAGAAAAGAAATTGATGAAAAGTGTAAAAACATTCATGGTCAGTCTCAGATAAGATGAGCTATTTTGGCATTCACTGGTTTAACCCTTTATGGGTGAGAATCTGAATTGTGTCATCAATGTATATATGAGGGGGACTATTATACTGTATATATACACCAAGCTTTTTGTTTACGAGTTTAAGAAATTAAGAAATGCCAAAGCAAAGAGAGACACATGTTCCTGAATATTAATTTTGTTTAACTGTACATTGTTCTTATTTTTTTAATAGTCTGGCACATTTGTAAATTACCGGCACCTTTTTATTTATTGTTTTTTCCATGTTTTCACTTTTGTCACAGCTTTAGTTGTGTACTGATGCTTGGGGAAATTTTTTCTGTGAAACTGAGACAGAACAAGAGCAAGAGAGAGAGAAAAAAATAGAAAGAGAGCTGAGAGAGAACGAGAAAGAGAGAGAGAACACGAGATTGAGAAAGGCATCTTGCCAAGTTACTGTTTCATTTTACACGTATTCATTTATTGACTGGAAAATGAAAGTAACTAAATAGCAAGCTTATTAATAGAAGTGAATACTTGTGAAAGTAGGTTTATTTTTGCCAATTTATATATAACCTGTTATACATAATTTATGTATTCTGTTGTAGCACATACAAATTAAACAGTTTATTAAACACACATTGAGCATTGAAGAGAAATAGCCAATAAAATAGTCCTTTCTTTTACTGTCCTTCTTTTTATTACAGACCGAGCAGCATCTTTCTGTTTTTCTGGTTTGGCATGATCACACTGACAGAAACCACAGTGAACTGTTGCTGTTCAGGATGGAAACTGCTGTCTGTGTTTACAGAGAAAACTCTTCATTTCTCGGTATTCCAATGCTTCCCTCCAGGCTACACCTGAAGAGCATTCATGAATGCCACCTACAATGTGAACAGTGTGTAATCCGTTGCCACGGGCTACATTCTTTATCAGATTTTATCGCATGTGAAACCTTCCGGTGAATGAGCTAGAATTACAAAGCAGAGCGTTGACTAATGCTGTGACTCCCAATGTGGGTAGTCAAGTTCTTCATTAGAAATGTTGTGTCACCTGCAATACAAGCCCAGGAACTCCCTCCACACCCACGGCAAACAGATCACGTTTCCTATGTCAAACAAAGCCCTGTTTGAAGACACTGGAAGTTTGATAGTGAATTGTTCTCTACTGAACCAACACAAAACTCAGAGCTACTGTATTCTTTCAGGGGGTGTGAAGTATTTAGGTTGTAAAGAATAAGGTCGCTCTCAGAAGTCTGTTAATGTTTCGGAAAATCAGTGTACAAAGGTGAACGTGTCAACATAAGCGTGGGGGAGGAGTTTTTTTAAGTAGTCTTGAACTGTTTGTGTGTGTTCACCTCTGAGAGAGATCCCCATGAAATCTTTTAAGAACACGTACCTGTAATTTTTTACCCCAAAATCTAAATTAATTAGTTAATGACATTATCTCCTTATAATTAGAAGAAATAAATAATAAAATGTCAGAATGAACACCTATATGGTCTTAAAACTATATTTTTCCATGTAAGGAAATGTGATTGGGAAAAAACTGTCTGTAAAAAAGTCTGTAAAATCTGTCATTAGGTGTCTGTCTGTCATCCCTCAGTTTTATCATGATGATCCTTAATAACTCATACCAAAACAGATGTTAATTGTGTTGGGTTTGTTGCTCTTAGAATCCCAAAACAGACCTTTGCTCACTCACTCCAGACAAATGACAAACTTGAGTTTGTTATATCTTGCTGTACACTCATACAACATTCACATTACGTAAAGTGTCACAGCTCAAAGTTACTGTTGTCGTGAATAACAGCTGTCAGTACTAAAATAAGACAGGGTAGTGTACTGTATCAATACGACCCAGAGTTTCCTGACCTTGAAATAATACTGCTTGTGAAATTCCACAATGCCACTGCAGGACTTACAGAGACCCTGTCAACAAATACTACATTTCATAAAAGACTTGGTTATTGAGAACCAACACACACAATACAGTGTCCCTTGACAGTCTATTTTTTCCATTGCTGACAGCTTTTGCCTGTTAGGAGCATAAATGTGTGTTGATGTCAGTTATAGACTAACATCTGTTCAGTTATATATGAGGTTATATAGCATATAAAATGACTTTATTATTCTTTATTTAGCAGACACTCTTTTGTCTGTTTTTTGTCAAACTGTATGAATTGAAACTATATGAAAATTATGTCATCATTTATTGACCCTCTTGTCATTCCAAACACTGAAGAAAATTTATAAATTATAGAATCTATATTTTAATAATGGCATTAAAATAAATTTAAATAAAGTCATTGATGCTAAAACCATCAGCTCTTTAGTGCAACTGTAACCGTTGTTTCATGCAAGGCCGACAATTTAAGATTTAAAATGTGCAATCTGCAGTTAAATAACCACTTACATTTTGATCTATTCATATGAAGTAACAACATACACAGAATATTTCACAGTAAATTATTTATTTAATATACATTTTTGGGTGAACCATCTCTTCAGGTGTCTTGCCTAGAGCTACAACATTGATAGCTCATGAATCTCAGCTTTTGTGGTCTGAACCTACAACCTATAGGTTACTAGTCTATTAAACCAACCTGCCAAATTTACATTTAATGAGACAAAATCTTAAAGAGATGAAGGTTTTGTAATTCCACCTGGTGGGTTAAGTTGTTTCCCTCACGTTGTTGAGAAGATAAGATTCCTTCATGCCTCATGTTGGCATAAAGGAGTCTGCTGCTCACCATGATGTGTTGGGTGGAGTAAAGTATCTGCCCCGGCATGCTGGGTGCTCCCTCAGATGCTCTTACAACTCTGGAATGCTGAATACATTTTCCATAAAGCCCAAAATGATGCTAGTTCTTTAAACAGCTGTTATTTTCCACGCTTCCACAAACAGGTTGTTTGTTGGTTTCTGTCGATAAATGCTTCCTGGAATGATTAAGGTGCTGTGTTGTGGAAGACATGGAACAAACCGGAAGTGACTCCACCAGCTAGATAAGTGCTTTGTGATTATGTCATGATCTGACAGTGACGGACGAGGCTGTTTATTCAGAAACAAATAGAAAAGGTCAGCAGAGAACATGCTGTCCTTGCGTCTAAGATGGAAAAGAATGGACAAATAAATCATGTAAACATGCACATACTTTGATTGAGAGATTGTACATAACAAAAGATCTAAAATCGTACAGATCTCAATCATCATGGTGTTTGTAGTTTTATTGCGACACAATTCTCTGTTTTGTGTGGTGCAATGGAGAAAAACATTGTTAGCCATCCTCTAGCACTTTTAATATTTTAATGCACTAAATCATCACTACATAACAAGCATCACTAGCACTTCAATGTGTAACTTGTTTCAATGTCATTACAACTATGGCTGGGAATGATTCCTCTGATCATGCTGGTTTTTAAGGAGAGCAGTGCTATTGCTTTTCTAAGTGATTGGATGTATGAATTTTAACTGGCACACAATGAAACAGGAATAAACATTTTATTGACAGACTGAGGATGGGATCTGATTTACATCTAGGGATCAGAACATCACATATTATGGTGGACTTGTTTGAGTTTGGCTAGTTTGCCACCACCTTATAACCAGACAGGATAAAAACAAGACCTTTTGAGCATTCTTAAAACATGCCAAATAACATTTTTAATATTATTGTTATTTTGTTATTGTTATTATTGAATTAGGGAAACATTCTTACAACCTTTTGCACTGGCAAGCAGCACTCACATTATCCATAAAAAGAGAGAGAATATATTTTTTCTTTTCTCTAATGAATTAGAAGTGTAAATTTGATAGCAATTTTGTAATTGCAGTTATTAGTGACCAAGGCATGTAAAAATACTTCATATATGTGGCTGTGTTACAATATGCAGAGTGTCCGACTCAGCAGAACAACACTCGACTATATAAGCTTTGTTCCTTTTAAAACTGGATTTAGCAGCAGCCACCTGGCAGAATGACAGAGACGGTTTCATCCTCTCATCATTGTAATGACTCCCAGGAGTTTAGTTTAACCCGAGAAAGAAGATTTATGTGTGATATACACCATCAGTCATGTCATTCCCTCGACTCAACCATTCCTTCATTCCCCCACCTAAAATGTGAGATGATATAATATCAGTCTTTTTATAATCTGTGTTGCTACAAGACTGTGTTTCTTCTTGTTGTTTGCTATTTAAAAGAAGAGCATTCATTTTCATTGCATTTATCTGGTTTTGAAACACTTATTGAAAGCACAACTACAGCTGCAATTTTGTGTGAATTCGTACAATGTGAGTCATATAAAAACATAAGTGTTTTAGAAAAAAGCAAGCATTAGGGTGCACCCTAATCCCACCCCCAAAGCCAACACTTACTGGGACAAAACAATCAGCCATCAAATTGCTAAAATGTAAAGTTACAAACTGCCATAAGACTGTGTTGTAAAAATACAACAGACAACTACAGAAAACTTAATCAGCATTTTGCTGGGATAGATAAACGTATTTTAACATTAAAACAAATTGCACTGTACCTTTACAGTGTTTACAAGTTTAGTTCTAGCTATAATTTCGGCACTATTTCCACATTGTGTATCATTTATGCAAGATTATTTATTCAAGATCTTTTATGGTTTAACAATAGATTGATTTTGTCTTAAAATATAAACCAAAATATAAAACCTGCTTACAACAATTGTTCAAAATTGCATCATCGCAACAGTGGTTTTGCCTAGAAATGTGGAAAAAAGAACTTTAAAATGTCCCACACAATGTAAGTGACAAAGGTAAATTCGGTCACTCTGTCCACAGAAGTGTCACTCTGACCTGTCAGGTGACAGTCTGGGTGTCTATAAGCTATGAAGAGTGATGACATCTAATTTCAGCACC
>JAZGTK010008824.1:0-17872 GCA_036877625.1 Ambastaia sidthimunki | reverse complement strand
ACCTGGACTACACTAGGCTACACTAAAATGGCTACACTAAACATGCGGCAAACAGTGCATGTAACAATAACAAAATAACAATAACAAAGACGCCATGACTCACTGTGTTTGTTAATTTTGAGGTACCAGTTGTTTGATGAGCCTGAAATAAATGAAATACAGGACAAGAAAGACAGTATACACAGAAGACAAGCTAACCAGTTAGCATGATGCTAATTGAACTATATTATCCATAGTGGGTAACAATCAAAAGCTAGCAGTACCTGATTAAGGGCCTCTGGCTTCTGTACAGTTAAGACAGGATTCTACAGTTAGGTTTTTTCTGTAAAATGCTATTAAGTTTGTCTTTTAATAATAATACTTACTCTTTTACAAAAATTAACAAGCAAACAAAAAAGTTTGAAAAAAGAGAAATATAATAATGTAATGTGGTTACATGTAACTAATACAGTTTTATCAACATATTTAATAAATGCTAACATGACTACAAAGCACATAGTATGACAAATAATTTTATTCATAATTATTCATAATTATTTTGCAATATATATAATTCATGTTTATTATGTTTAAATGGCCCTACTCAATGCTTTAAGATGTTTAATAAGACATTACTAATGACTCTGACTTGCTGCATGATGTAGCTGTGACTGATCTAAATGATGACCTAATTGCCTGAAATATACTTACAGACCAAATATGCTTTCTGAGTTGACTTTTAAAATAGCTGTTGCGATGTATTGTTTAACTGCTGCTGACACAACCGACACAAAAACAAAGGGGGAAAAACTGTGGTCAGACTGTAACACCCCTGTTGGACTGTCTGTTTGGTTTCATCCATGTCATGCCCATATTTGGATTTCCTGTCTGTTTAGTGTAATCAGTGTCACCTATCTGTAATTAGTCTTTGTAATTAGTTTGTTTTATAAGTTGGTTGCTGTTCAGTTTGTCCTTGTCTGGTATTATCGTTACATTGGGTGTTTGTATGTTCCTGCTATGTCCTGGCTGTTAATGCCTTGTTGACCTGTATTGTTTGTGGATTATTTCTATTAAACACTTTTGGATTGGATTCCACGTTGTTCTGCTCTTGCCTTTGAGGTCGCCCTGTGACAATACCAGACCGAAACGTAAGCGGCGCTTAAATCCCGCTTTTATTTTTGTTGGTTTTGCTTTGTCCTGTGTCAGCTTTGGTGTCAGCTGACAGTCCCTCTGCTCACCGTCAGGCCACCATCTGTGCGGTGGTTGAGCTGCAGGTCTGCCAGCTACCAGCGGCACAGTGGCTGGAGGATTCTCATCTTGAACTCATGTCTCTAAATCCTGGACTCCGCCTCGGCCCCTTGACCCTGCAGCTCCGCCAAGCCACCAAGCTCCCTCATCTACACCCTGGCCCGTCAGTCCACTAGCTTCATCAGGCTTCCTCGTCCCTCCAGCTCCGCCTTGCTCCTCCTGCTCCGGATCCCTCCTGTTTCTCCTTGGCTCCTCCCGCCGTTACCCCTCCTCGACTGTCTCTTTGTCCCCCTCCCAGGAGTCTGACCTCTGCCGAAACCTCCAAGGACTGTCTGTTTCTTGTTTTTCTACGGCGCAAGGTCGTGCCTTCTGTAAGGGGGGAGTACTGTACCACCCCTGTTGAACTGTTGGTTTCACCCATTTCATGCCCATATTTGGATTTCCTGTCTGTTTAGTGTAATTGGTGTCACCTGTCTGTAGTTTGTTTTAAGTTGGTTGCTGTTCAGTTTGTCCTTGTCTGGTAGTATTGTTACGTTGGGTGTTCCTGCCTGTTCATGCCTTGTTGACCTGTATCGTTTGTGATAATTTCTATTAAACACTTTTGATTGGATTCCACGTTGTTCTGCTCCTGCCTTTGAGATTGCCCCGTGACACAGACATTGCTCAGTATATGAATTAACATGTTGTTTTTCTTTAATGAATTGATCAGGTAAGAGCATTGCTTAACGTGGCTAATGTTCTAAAACAACAACCAGGAAAAAAATAATCTCTATAATCTATTAAATTAATCTCACAATCTTCTCATGCAATAAACATTATCTACTTCTATGACAACGACACCATAATACAGGTAGAAACATGTTCAGATTAAGTGCTTAACGTGGCGTAATGCATTAAGACAAGATTTTAGAAGCCAAATTCACTATACAGCTTGTTAATAAATCATACTATGCACAGGCAAGCAGAAAAACCCAGATTATGACTATGAAGAGAGACACTTCTGGTACATGCACATAGCGTATGACGTAGCATAACATTTTACGCATCACAACAGGTATGAACTTTTTTTTGTGCATCTTTTATTGTATATATTAAGAGAGACCTTTATTTAACAGTCAAGTTAAGTTATCCTACAACCTGAATTCCGGAAAAGTTGGGACATTTATTACATTTGAATAAAATGAAAACTAAAAGAATTTCATGAGCCATGAGCCAATTTATTTTATTTTACAGTTTTATGCACAAAATGAGTTCATTTGAAATTTGATGCCTGCTACAGGTCAAAATAGTTGGGACGGGGGCATGTTTACCATGGTGTTGCATCTCCTCTTTTCCAAACAGTTTGTAGATGTCTGGGCATTGAGGTTATGAGTTTCTGGAGTTTTGGTGTGGAATTTGGTCCAATTCTTGCCTGATTTAGGTTTCCAGCTGCTGAAGAGTTTGTGGTCGTCTTTGACATATTTTTCATTTAATGATGCACCAAATGTTCTCTATAGGTGAAAGATTCAGCACCCGGACTCTTCTACTACGAAGCCATGCTATTGTAATAGCTGCAGTATTTGGTTTAACACTGTCCTGCTAAAATACACAAGGCCTTCCCTGAAGTAGACATCATCTGGAAGGGAGCATATGTTGCTCTGAAACCTTTATATACCTTTCAGCATTCAAAATGCCTTCCAAAACATTTGGTAATCCCATACCGTATGCACTTATGCACCCCCATACCATCAGAGATGCTGGCTTTTGAACTAAACGCTGATAACACGCTGGAAGGTCTCTTCTTTAGCCCGGAGGACACAGTGTCCGTGATTTCCAACAAGAATGTCAAATTTAGACTCATCTGACCATAGAACACTTTTGCAGTTTGAAACAGTCCATTTTAAATGAGCTTTGGCCCATAGGACACGATGGTGCTTCTGGACCATGTTCACATTTGGTTTCCTTTTTGCATGATAGAGCTTTAGTTGGCATCTGCAGATGGCACAGCGATTTGTGTTTACGGACAGTGGTTTCTGGAAGTATTCTAGCTCATTTAGTAATGTCAATGACAGAATCATGCCGATGAGTGATACAGTGTCGTCTGTTGGCCCGAAGACCATGGGCATCCAACAAAGGTCTTCAGCCTTGTCACTTACGCACAGAGATTTTTCCAGTTTCTCTGAATCTTTTGATGTTATTCACTGTAGATGAGGAGATTTGCAAAGCCTTTGCAATTTGACATTGAGGAACATTGTTTTTAAAATATTCCACAACCTTTTTACGCACTCAAAGATTGGAGAGCCTCTGCCCATCTTTACTTCTAAGAGACTCTGCCTCTCTAAGACATCCCTTTTATAGCTAATCATGTTACAGACCTGATGTCAATTAACTTAATTATTTCTACACCTTAATTGGAGAAAAACATTTTCTCTGGAGAAAAACAAAGATCTCAGAGGTTGCCCAGAAAAATACTATATGGGGGCTCTGAATGGTCTAACCCAAACAAGGCCTGTGTGGGTTTTCTATTGGTAAGCCCACAGTGATTAGCCCACAGAACACCCTCATGAGGGCCCAAAAAGGCAAAATTATGTGGGCCCAACATAGGCTAAAATACATGGGACCTATGTGAGTTTTATGTGGGTTTGTCCGCCCACACTGTGCCACAGTAAACCCACACCTGCCCACAGTGGGCCCACACAGTCATGTTTGCTGTTAGATTGAAATTGCATTGAGTCTGTAAATTGTGAAACAAATGTTTAAGTTTATATTCTCTCTCTCTCTTTCTCTCTCTCTAGCACAAAGTAGAGTCAGATCTATGTTGGTTCCGTGCGATACCGAATATCCAGCCTTTGTTTCTGAGCGCACTATTAAAGAAACTGTGGGGAACATTGACTGTGAAAGCTGCATTAAGTAAGTGTATCACACTATGGAGCATTTTCCCAGACAATTTTAATTTTAGACAATTGCGTTTTTTTTTATTTGTGTGTGTTGTGACACAATTCAAATGCAAATTGTTTGCATTTTTGTTTCTACCACTGTCTAGCATAAGAATCAGACTGAGAAAATTCTGGTGGTATTAGTGAGCATGTTGATCGGCGTCAGAGCTGTGTGATTTCTCTAAGAGAGAAATCTCTTTGACTGCTTAGCTTATATTTATATATATAATACATACACACACACGTTTGTTTAGTTTTTTTTTTCATTGCTCGCTACCCTAGCACATCTCATTCTGATGGCCCTATTAAAAGCACAGCTTTTATTGCTTCCCCTGTGACCTGACACTATGTCCACAATGGACACAACAAATTATTCTAAACATTCTAAAAACATTATGTGCACAGACAATCAGTTGCCTATATGCACAAGAAGACAACAATAGTGATATGGGTAAGGCATCAGTTTACTGTTGGGGATTTGATGCATTGCATCACACCGCAACAGTGTGGATTTAATTTAATGTAATCGTAATTTGTGGGGGGGACATGTCCCCACCAAAGCAATAAATAGCTTTTTGGTGTTTTGGTGTTACATCCACTTAAGGCCTCTGACTTAATGTGACAGTGTCAGACACAAATGAGAAATGCTTTATATCATAACCATTGCTAAAATGTGTTGGGTAAACTGTTCAGTGTCTGAAATCAACAGTGATGGGCAGGTTTTCCCCTCATTGAAAATTTACCCCACAAATTATTTAGAAATAGCTTGTCAATAGACCGGTGTGCAGGGTTAAGACTTGTCAAAATTCAGTCTGATTCCCTCTTTCTCAACAACTTTTAATGTTAAATTTTTTGGCAGAATCTGTCACAACATGGGTGGGAAAATTACTGGCTTCTTGTATGTACTGCAGAAAGGTTTTCACATAACCTTTCTGTTTTGTTAACATAGCCGCAGCCTATCCAGCAAACCACCAACCATTCAAACAACCCACCATTTGTGACACATCTTGCGTTCTGTAGGACACAAGAGATCATTTTACTATTTTACTATTTTAGGAATACAAGAATGATATTGTATTCTTATGAGAACAATAAGGTTAAGAATGTTTAAATCAATGCTACATATATTGTAAACTAATAGTTTAGTTAATGTTTAAATACGTTTTAACTAAAGACAGTCTTACAACTCAACATAAAGATAGCCTTACTACCTATCTGCTCACAACTGTGTTAGAAGAAAGGAAGGAAACATTAGTTGTAAAAAGGTAGGGGTTGTAAATATGGTCAGGTTCATATAAATATCCACAACCTACCTGTAGGGAGGTTATATGTTTAAACAGATTTCCAAGAATAGTACCACATCAAAATACGTCTTCAAGTGGGGGACTCCCGTTGGGAGAATCATTCCAGATTATAGGCCATGATAGATTTTCCATCTTGGGGATAACACAGGTTTACAGTTTACTGAAAACAATATTGTAAAAGTATTGTATTACTCATATGGGATTACCAAATGGAATTGTTGCATATGACATGATGATCTGTCAGCAAGCTAACTGATTGGGAAGCCACCAAGCCCAGCCCACAGCTCTACAGATGTCTGTTAAAGGGCTGCCTTTCACAAACACCCAAGATGAGGCTATCTCTCTAATTGAGTGTGCACATACCTCGAGAGGACATGGCACACCCTGGAATCGGTAAGCTAAAAGGATGGCATTGACAACTTGATGGAAGAGCCTCTGTTTGGAGACAGCCTTCCCCTTTCTGCTGCCCTCCAAAGCAAACAAGAAATGCTCAGATAATCTGAACTCTTCCATGCGGTCCAGGTAAATACGCAAAGTATGTACTGGACACAGCAAGGATAGGGCTGGGGCCTCTCCAACTGTGTGATGCCTGCAGACCCAGCAGGGCCAGCTGTGTGCTAAGGCATCCATGCCACAAGCCTTGGTCAGATCTTACCAAAAAGGACAATGGGTCGATTCCTAAGTGACAAAAAGATCAACCTGCGCCACTCCAATTAATCCATGTGAACAACGTCCCTGTGCACACACAACTGTTCTTGAGACTGGGCTAATATGAGCCAGAAGATTCAAGATTCAAAAAAATTTATTTGTCACATACTAGTTATACAGAGTACAACAAGTAGTGAAATGAAATCAACCCATCCACACATAATACAAACATACATGATTTAACAAGAGGGGGGTAGACAGGACGGGAAGACAAAAATATAAAGAAATACAGCATCACATGAGGAAAGATGAGGCGAAAAAAAAGCCACCCCCAGACTATGCTCTTAGGGGAGCGTAGTGTGGGAACAGGAAAAAAACACCTCAGCAACAGAAGCACATAATCCGGACACTTTTACAACATGTAAGACAAGGTAAAGGAGTCTTTGGGGTTGGGGTAATCCAGCGTAGGCGAGCAGCCATCTGGTCCTGCAGCTATAGTACAGCGCTGGACACACAGACCCGCTTACCAGGCTGGCGGTAAGGTGGGGGCGAGGAATGCAAGAGCGTCTCACTGCCGTGATCTGCCGGGGGAGGTTTTTTTTTTTCAGCAGTGGCCTTGGCCGAGGCCACTGCTGTTGAGGGAGCCAAAAGCAGATAAGATTAAAATTGTTTGGGCTTGAAGGAAACCTGCAGGCTTTGGATGAGATTCTCGGATGGTTTCTCCAGAAGGCTGTGGGTATAATGTATCACAATGGCATATTATTTGCAAAGCACCTCTGAGTACCCCTTCTCTGCCTCGCCATCAAGACTAGTGTGGACAAACGAGCCCACAAACCGCTTACAGGAAGAAAGGGGTGCCTTCCATGAGTTAATGAGCTCATTGTGCACTGAACTGAGGCGGGCATGGATAAGAGTCATATACCGAAATCAGAAACCAGTCATCCAGCCGCGAGCGTTCTGTGGAGAGAGAAGGGTTTCACTCTAGCCCAGATACTCGTGATGGCCCGGGAAAGCACGGCTAACATCTCTGCATCTGCCTCAGAGATCACCAATTTCCTCAAGGGTGCTGATATCACTGAATCATTCAAATCAGATGAAGTAAGCCCGTCCCTCCAATGCTGTGATCGATAGCTTGTCCTCTTCACAATTCCAAAAAGTGACAATAAGGCAGCCATAAGGCTCAGTCGGCCCCATCGAGCTGGGCAATGGATGTCCTTACACAGTAAAGACTCACCCATGACCGTAATATCCTAATGGACATGTTCTCTTTTGTGGTACTGGATGTGTCCAGTGTAGACAATGTTAAACCTTGTGAATGAGAAAAGGTCAGACTTGTTTTAATAAAATAAAAATGTAAGAAATCAGCAGTTGATCAGATGATCCAAGCTGATTGATACCCTAAAGGAGCTATATCTGTCACTCATATTCACACTGTCACTTTCATATTCACACTGCAGGTTCTTAATACAATGATATATTATAATTGAATCATCCCTGATTAGCAACATTACTGTGACATGTAGTACACTTGCATTTATAAACATTTTAATTGAGATTGACACAGATGCAGTTCCACCTTTTTCCTCTAGAGGTTGCTATTATCCAGACTTATTCTTTACTTTGAGCAGTTGTATTGGCCAGCAGTGGTTTTGCAAATAAAGGTCCTCATTACATTTAATGTTTATCTTCTCTTCTGTTGTTTAATTTACAGGTCATTTGTTATCCAGCAAATTCCCAGCAGTAATCTTTTCATGTTGGTCATAGACAATGAATGTGACTGCAGTGAATTTGGACCCATCACCATGGACCCTGTCCAGATAATGTATATCCTTATTATAGAATAAGAAGTTCTGGTCATCAATGCTGATGGTCAAAAGCCGCGCTTTATTAGATGTTATTTTTTTTTTCCTCATTTTCTTTTCTTAACATACACATAATGCTACTATATGCACAAAATGTTAGAATTGTATGACCCCATGTGATTAAGTGAAAGTAGCTGCAGTGTCTTGTGTTGTATTCATCTGACTTTAATTGCAAAGAAGATTTGTTTGGACTAAGTACGTTTTTGTTACACTTAACAGTATTTTTCTATAGTACAATGTAAAACGTATGAATTCCGGAGTTCACAAATAACTCTTTTAATAATACAGTCCTATGACATTCATCAGTTTGCTGTTAATATCACAGAACATTGTGTCTTTTTTATGTCGGAAACAGGAAACTTCTCATGATTTTAAACATTTATGTCATAAAGGTCACATTTATATTATGCAGGAACCATTTCTAAAAGCATTAAGGCACTTGATAATCAAATTGGTTTGACATAAACAGCAGATAAGTTTCCTGTGTTTTTTTCTTAACTGCATTGCACATAATGAGTCTCTGAAATGTGAGCGGCTGAAGTTTCAGAAAGACAGAAGACGACCAGACACATGCCACCCTTTCCACCATGAGGTGTGACACACACAGACAGTCAAAAGAATAAACATATGGTTCTAAATAGGTGTCTGTGTTCAACTGGAAACCAATAATCTAAATCATAATTTATGTCAGGTTAATTTAATGTGACTATCGAGGTGCAAATAGCCTCTGTGTGGTCACTGCCACTTACGGCTTGATACAAACATAATTTAATTTCCAACTCATTTAATTTTAATTTCCAACTCATTTTATTTTCAACTCATGAGGCATACAAGCATAATAGTGAAGCTAATCAAGTTAAAGATAATTAGGCTAATATTTAACGATTCCAGTGTTTATTGCTCCAAATTGCAGGAAAATGCTGTAAAAACACATCTCACACACAGAATAAGAGATATCTATGTTGCCTTCAAAACTCTGTTGTTGTCTTCTCAATTGAACAGATGTTACATGAACACTAGATAGGGCTTTTCCTCTGTATACTGCCTGGCAGCTTGTTTTCTGGATGGAAACAGCACTGAGTTTGGTTTAGTTTTGTCTGTTATCCAGTGTTCATGTCCTGCTGTGCTCCACCTGCAGGAGAACTCTATGGAATGTGGTGCTGCTCCAGGCTTGACTTCATCACTGACAGTGGTCGTTTTTGCCCTGTTAGTCCTCATCTTTCACAGGTGACGGGAAGCACCTTGACTTTGTCTGTAAGGTTAAATACAGCATGCAATAAGTGATATATTGTATATATTTGTGTACACTAAACCTATATCATCACCTGTTGATTGAGCCATAGGCAAGCTGGGTTATTTTGTTTTGTTTTGACATTAAAGTTTCATGGATACTTGTAGTAAGTAGGATACTTGTAGTAATACATTAATATTTTACAGTAGGATTATTAAATGAGTGTGTTAATAATATACAAATTACTTAAATATTACGTGTTTATAAATATTACGTCTAAATATGACAGTGTTTAACTAGATTAAATTTGAAGACAAACTTTATGTTGGCTTGACAAAGCCCAGCCTGAAAAGTGTATAATGGTTTGAAATACTTTAGATCTAACATTTTCTAACACGATGGAAACAAGTTTAACATGTTTTAGTATATTGTTAACTTTAATACATAATCTAGCATAAAATTTTAACATACATTTAAGCAATTTCCCCCTGGGATTAATAAAGTTTATTAAATTGAATTTAAAAAATTAACATTTACAGGTACATTTTAGCATGACACTGAAACATTTTAACATGATGCAACTGTGTTTTACCATTATACTAGCACATTGTAACAAGATGTCAGCATGTTTTAACAAGAATCAAGCATCAATTAACATGATGCTAGCACATTATAGCATAAATTAGCATTAAGCTAGCACATTTTAGCATCAAACAATATGATGTCAACACATTTTAGCATGATGCAAACAAGTTTAAACATTAACAATGATAGCATGTTTTAACATTAATTAACATGATGCTAATACATTTAACATTAATTAGCACAATGCTAGCACATTGTAGCATCAATTCACATGATGTTAGCACATTTTAACATGATGCACTTTTGCACATTTTGTAAATAGCATAATGCTAGCACATTGTAGCATTAATTAGCATGATGCCAGCTCATTTAAGCATCAATTAGCATGATGCTAGCATGTTTTATTATTAACATGTTTAAACATTAATTAGCATGTTTTAATGTGATTACATCAAATGGGAAATCAGACCTGTTCAGACGCCTGCTACAAAAATTTGGAAAGTCCAATCTATTAGAAAAGATATAGCACCCCATCGGGAACATCCTGATGGTCTGTGGAATATTTTGTGGATGTAACCTGAAAGCTGTAGGAGGAATTAGAGTCAGAAAATTAGGGTCTCAGAATAATACTACTACTACTAATAATAAACTTAATTACTACAACAGTATGTTGGCTTTGTCAGACTAACATAATAAGCATGAAATAAAATGTTACTTTGTACAACAATGAAATAGTAAATAGTGGATGTTCTAGATAAACTTGCCTTAACTAAAAGATGTTTGCCAGTTTGTGTAATTTTGAAATAAAAGCTCTTAAAATACAAAGAGAGCAATTTAATTAGAAGGCAATTAAATTATTGTATGATTATATGTAATTTGTGTGTGTTTGTATATCTGTGTTGTTAGTGTAAATTCAATCAATATTGCTTGATAGAAATATTGTTTCAATACCAACAAGGATATTGATCGAGGAACAGGTGTCTGCATTCCTCACAATCTTATCTATGTTCATATGAGGCAGAGAGAGAAAAAGAGAATTTTTGAATGTTAAATATAGCTTTATTAACATTTTTAACATTTAGCTCTCAAGTGTATATTTTTGGATGTGCGTGTAACTGTGTCTGACAGGTGGAGCATGTTTAACTGTGTCTGACGAACGCATATTGCTGATCTTCATAAGCGTTAATTATGTGGCACCTGCATACAACAATTTTACACATTAAAAAAACTAAACTCTAAACCAAAAGCTTCTAATACTTTAAAATATAGTTGTAGTCAACACAATCAACAGTGAATTCTTAGTTCAGGGAGATAAGATCAATTTTTGTTTTTAAAACTTAACATTCTTTCCGGAGCACAAAATGTCTGATCCCTACGTTCTATTAAATAGGGGTACTTTTTGAGCACATCATACATCATTCTCTGATAAGGAGGAAGTAGTAAGACCATCTGTTTGTGCTTTGCCACTTTACACTTGCTCTTGGGACATCCATGTCTGCAACATAAATAAAATGTCTTGGTTCCCTCCGTTCCCTGATGAAGTGAATGGGACAATGACATGACACTTGAGGTTTGTCTTTGGGAGTCTATCGTTTCTGATTTGAATAAAAAGGGCCAATGAAATTTGGCAAATAAAATTTGCATGCCAACTCCTCGTATAAAGAGAGATGGCGAGCAGCATTCATTCAGCTTTGTGCTGAGGACGTGCGTCCCAGCCATAGAGTGGGCAGGCATAAGCATGCCTCCATTAAATACTCCAAACATCACAACCCTCCACTGTGTAGAGTAGGATGCCTCCTAGTCCCTGGGAGTGGTGGGGCAGGCCATGCCCAAGCCAGCTCAGGTGGTAGATACCCATCTGTTGACCAACACTGGGAAAGTGTTCAACTACATGGGGGAGAGAAAAATGCTACAGATAACACATCCTACCAAAGGGATTAGGGAGACAGATCTTTTACTCCCTTCTAGTTAATCATGGAGGAAGAGGTTTAGTCCCGATACTCCTCCAGATGGCTGATGCATAATGTGGTCATTAGTAACAAAACTGTGTGACTTGGCTTAGTCACTAGATAAGTGTAGGGGTGGTTCTCTCTTGCTTCACCTTGTGTCAATCATATCCTTTTATGTGGTCTTCCTTTATTAATAATCAATAAACTAATCATAGCTAGCATTTATGTTAAAAATTATTCATAATACCGTAAGAGTAAATCAGTATTTAACCTCTTGTGATTATTTTAAGAACAGTTATATACTTGGGTAGTAGTAAGATTTCTTAGTTTGGTATGTCAGGATTCTTGTAGGACGTGTCTTTCCATGAAAAAGTGCTAGACAGGTACTTGACCTCTTCCACAGTAACCAAAGAATGTTTAAGCCTCTGACTGTGAGAAGACGTTATCACTATGCTTTGAGTACAAATGCCCTGGCCTTGAGGAGCCGTGTGTGTGTGTCTATGGTTACAGGGAAAAGCAGGAATCAGCGAGGTGGTGACATTGGCTGTGGGACCATTTTCAGATGTCACACTCTCCTGATATACTGGACTATATCTATGGAACAAGCACAGGATACTATGTCTTCAAAATGCTGATATTCTAAATGTTGAGAACTGTATGTCCTAGTATGGTGATTGCTAAAGACTATCCATATCCTTTTCTGGAGAGAAATCTGGAGAGAAATACAGATCTGTGTGGTGACATAATTAGTCAACTCTGTTACTATAAAAACTGTTCAAGTAAATGTAACAGCAGGTTGGCCTAGGAACTTCTTGAGAGTGTGAAGTTGACTTCTGCTGGTAAAGCTCCAAAAAGATTTTTCTTCAGTAAACTTTCTTTGTGACTACATCTCAGACTCTTTGCCTTCATTTATCATATCTGGTGTGCCGGTCTTTAACTGTACTTCCCCTACAATAGCATAACTGAGGAGACTGAATTATGAAACTGCACTCTGGGTAAAGGCAATACTCTAGAGGAGTACCAGGACTAAACCTTTACCTCCATGCTTCACTAGAAGGGAGTAAAACATCTGTCTATAATCCTTTCATTCAAAATAAAACAGTGTTATAAGCATGAGCGTGCATTTGGTTCAGTCCTTGCCTGTGTTCATCACAATTATGTAGAATACATCAAAATAAAATAAATACATTATAACATAAAATACTAATTAAAATGGTAAAGTCCTTTTGTAAATATTAACCCAGATTAGTGCAGTGGTTTAGATGCAAGTGCTTGAATGGTCCTTCTGGTACTGGTTTGTCACCTATTTGTGATAATGTTATAACATTGATTTTGGCACAAATTTCACATGAGTACAGAAGACTACCATTGCATCTAAATATGGGGAACAATATACCTGTAGTTTAATATCCCAGAGTTTAATTGTATGCTGGAATTAAAATGTTCAAAAGTGAGGTTGGTACAACAATACTATCGGTCAGTCCCAACATAGCTGTGTAAATTTTAGAAATTATTAATCAATGAAAAGTGTTGAAAATAGCTTGGGACTTCTTCACTCCGCGAGAGCCTCGCAGCATTACTTCTCATTCATTCTCAAGATTGAAAGTTGCAATGATTAAGAAATCCTCATCGAGCAAGGTTAATGCCCTCAAAACACTGGTTATTCATGATTCAAATTTGTGTCAAATATCAGTTATATGCCAAGCAGTTTTAAAACACGTTTTAAACTGTTTTAAAAACAGTTTGCATGCAGATTAATTTCCACCTATTCCGCCTAGTCATCTTATTTTATTTTGGTATTGCATCACTCAAAGCTCTTAAACGTTTAAAATAGTTTAGGAAGATGTATATAACCACAATCATTAGCTCTGATTAGCTCTTAAAGTCTTGTCTCTTGTCAAAAGGCTCAACGTGACCGCAGACTTTGATAAACGTGTCGTCTGTGTCCGTACCACTCTTATCAATGAGAGCGTAAACTTCTATCTCCCTGCTCCCAAATATTAAATCTCGTATCTCTGTGTTAATGTTGGTACACAACAGTATATGATAGCCATATAAGGTATAATACCAACTTTAACGATACAATGTTTAATAACTTAAAAAATATGCAGTTTTTTTTATTTCCTGAAAATTTATGATTTTGGAGATACGTGGATTCTGTTCGACAGCGACAATATATTTAGGGTCCATTCTGGTTGGATACTCAGCATGCAGTGACTGCCACACTGCAGGATAGTATGCATCAAAAACTGTTCTATCCATGAGATGAGTATCTACATCTAATAGTTTGCATGGTGGTTCTTCTTCAAACACTCTTGCCCAACCCACAAGACATCCCAAATACTGTAGGGATGGAGCATGGTCTGGGAGAATTTAACCTCCTAGCACCCCTAAGGAACCTGATGATCAGGTTGTGCTGCCGTGGGGTTTCTGTCATCCATCTTGTGATGGGCAGCAATAACTGCAACATGCACCTAATGGGTCTTCAGACATGACAGGTGTCTGTCCAATCTCTCCTGTAGAAAGGACAACACAGTCCTGACTGAGCACCTCTGTGGGTCCTCCCTCTGGGAGGTGCACCAGGACACAAAAACATGCCATTGGAGGATGTACAGGTACCTCCAGTGTGAGCAACAGCCTGAGGAAGGCTGTCTAAGTCACCCGTGTCCCATCCAGTGGCCAGACATGAAGATTCCAGATGCTGTACCATGCCCCTTTCCTGCAAGAAGAGCTCCTCTGGCAGGGGAATTGGCCTGGAAGGAGTCACTGTCACTGAACAGCATCAGCTCCCAATATGGCGCATCCAACAGGACCTGATGCTCATCTTCTCTGACCTTGCACATAAGCTGTGCAATGAGGCTCACTCGAGGAAACGCATACTTGAGTAGATCCTGTGGCCTGCTGTGAGCCAGGGCATCCATGCTGGAGGGAGCCTCGAACAGGAAGTACCAAAGTGGGAAGTGAGAGGTTTCCCCTGACTTCATGCACAATGAGCATATGCCACCTTGATGTTTTATGTACAGATCTGGCCTTAAAAAATGCACATTTTTTCATGCAGGATCCGGAAGGCGATCATGCAGATTGGCGCACGACTGGTTGACCTGTTTGTTCGAATTAAAAAAAACTGTTACACTACCCAGAAGATCCACCAGGTGGCACATCAACTTGTTTTAGGCCTCGATGCACTGGATCTAAAATAACATGGGGACTTTTTTTTATTGGATTTGTAAGTTAAATCTGTACATTTGTTTAAATAGTTACCCCACGATTTTCCGGTTAAAGTGACTGAATTTTAGAGACTGAGATTTAATGTGACATAAAAATGACAAAAATATGTCATTTGTGTGTATTGCTGCAAATGAAAGATCATAATTTTACCTTTAAGGTGTACATTGTATATTGGTACATTGAGAATATGTTGTCATAAATTAAGAAATGTTTCCACAGTAGAGGCTTTTTCATAATGTCAGGCTTTTAAACGGTTGCCAGGTTTTTAAACGTGCAGCCGCAGCAAGTGCACGTCTTTGTGAATGCACAGAAACGATTCATTCGTTTAAGAAATTAATCGTACTCTAACAATGAGACTACGCTCCGCTTCGTTCCACCTAGGCACGCGTTGGCACGAGGCTCAGTCTGAGTCATTTACTCTAGTTATTTTGGAAAACCACTAGCCACAGTATTAAGCCCTGTTCATAGGTATACGTTTATCATTTGTTAAAATAATTATTTATGAAAGTTGAATGATTTAGCATTTATTGGTAATATTATGTATAAATGTTGACACTCCACCCCGGACCTCACTCATTTGTAAACACTGGCTACGGCTAGGTTTTAAACAGTAGTTTATTCTTGACAGTCTCTTTATTAGCAGGTTTTTCATTCCCTTACAAAACAAGTAAAAAAACAATTCTGCCCACATATTCACATGAAAAAAGATAAAAATATGGRAAATGCATGTAATTCGTTACATTCCAGTGTGGCCACCCTGACGCTCAACAACGACTGGAAGAACAGTAAACATTCTGTTAATATAATTGTTGCATGCCGCCTCTTGCCTCTTCCTGTCTTGTGGAACGACACAGTAAAAGCGATCTAAAGAAACTGTTGTTTCATCAGTGAAGATAACGTCGTGAAACGTCTCCTCGTTAATCCATTGTTGCGCTTGCTGGAGGCGTATCTCTTTGTTTACGTCTCTAATCATGGGACAATGCTGGGTTTTCATGTATTTCCATCCTATTCTTTAAATGTATTGTATCAAATACAGTCAAAGCAAAAAATATTACGTATTTTAATATGTAATATTTAATATTAAAATAATTTAATATGTTTCGCAAATTAAGACTATTACGATTATAAAATGCATATGATTACATATGTGTTTCGTTTACGTTTGGAGTTTATACTTTTTTTGTCAGTGTTACAGTGTTTTATGTTTATATGTCACCCTGCAGTAAGAAATTAATTCAAAGCTCTGCTCTTTCAAAAAGCCTCCCGTTCACACCTCTCCCCATCCCCCGTGAACTCAGAAGTGGAATCTGTTTTTAAAAGCCTGTAGCTTACTGGCATGATCAGATTTAAAACATTTCAATGGTTGTCATTTAAACGCAGGTCAATACGGTATTTTATCACACTTTAATTTGGTATGTTTAGTAAAAGTTTAGTAAAAATGAATATAAAATGCAAATTTTGGCAAATATGATGTTTTTTCGTTCCCGCGAGCTCCTACGTAACCAAAGCAACGCAACTTTTATATGAACTGATCATATTAATGAACTTTTATATGTGAATCAATCAATATAAGTGAACCAGGAGGCTATTTTGAGGAGGCTAATTAATTCTGCTGTACATCTTTTGAGTAATTTCTCACAGGACCTGTCAATTTCATTTAACAAAAACTTTTTTTTAATTCATGATTAAAGGGACATCAGTGATATCAGTGAGTTTTGTCAACTACCAATTTAAAATGTCCCTTTAATAATGAATCAAAAAACCGTTTTGGTTCAATTATATTGACAGATCTTGTGACTTTGAAAATAAATTACTCAAAAATTGTACAGTAGAATGAATTGATCTTTATTGTGCGCATAGAGGAGTTCACTGTGGACAGATATCAGTGAGTTTTGTCATTTACCAATTTAAAATGCCCCTTTAATAATTAATCAAAAAAACGTTTTTTCCATTGCATTGCGAGGGAATACAAAAAGTTTTGCGATGAAACGCAAAAGTGCAGTCTAAAAATATTTTCCACCATGACCCTAGCGGGCTCCGTAGATATGGAACGCGGTCTTCAAGTATTCTATGTGTTTAAATAACAATAATTACTCGATCCTGGTTGCGTCACATGTTCTCTACAGCTGCAGAATCAGTGATTGTGACACGACTGCCACCCAACGGTCTTGCTGCGCCAATGCCGCTTGCCTGAATCACATACCGCGGCACGCTGCAGTAATGTGGAAGATTGTGTTTTGTTTCTCACACATTTTTAATGGCCAGATCTGTACACGACTGTGGCTGCGTTGGTTGAGCAGACTAGCACATGCTTGCTCTGAACTAAGGTTTGAAACCTCTTTAGGGCAAGCAGAACTGCCAGCAGCTCTGGGCAATTGATATGCCAATGCACACAGGCCCCATCCAAAGCCCTGAGACTGTATGCTTGTTGCATACATAAAAAGCAACCCCCAGACTATGCTCTTAGGGGAGCATAGTGTGGGAACAGGAAAAAAATACCTCAGCAACAGAAGCACATAATCCGGACACTTTTACAACATGTAAGACAAGGTAGAGGAGTCTTTGGGGTTGGGGTAATCCAGCGTAGGCGAGCAGCCATCCGGTCCTGCAGCTATAGTACAGCGCTGGACACACAGACCTGCTTACCAGGCTGGTGGTAAGGAGGGGGCGAGGAGTGCAAGAGCGTCTCACTGCCGTGATCTGCCGGGGGAGTTGTTTTTCAGCAGTGGCCTTGGCCAATACCAATTTACTCAACTACTCTCTTTGTCCATTCTGGTCTCCAAGTCCATCCATTCCCCCTTTGCAAAGCCTCAAGCTTCACCATGATGTTATCCATAATGTGGTTTACAACCACAGTCTGAGTCCCGACAGCTCTGCCCACCGCTTCAATCATGCCAGGCAGCTTTGTGGGGCTATGAACAGC
>JAZGTK010008823.1:0-17873 GCA_036877625.1 Ambastaia sidthimunki | reverse complement strand
CAGCACAGCACAGGAGGAGGGTAAACACAGCCAGCCAGACTCCTGTACCCTGTGAGGAAGTGTGAACCCGGCTGTAGCTTTAACAATGTGTGAATGAACTCATATTATGGAATTATACAGCCCATTACTGGTAGTAAGTTCAGCATCTAGGGACGTGATCATTTTTAGCAAACAGTATTGAGTTTCAACACATTATCTACTGATAGGAAATCCATCTGTCTGGAGTCACTAAAGAAGTCAACTGCTCTACGATTGGCCAATTGGTTTTTGAGGGTGGGAACTGTTTTAACTACACAATCAACACTATAAAATACAGATTGATATCATGATGTAAAAATGGACTGGCGCAATTTATGGTTATTGCAGTCCGTAAATAATTAATCAGATTGCTGTCATGCATAAAAGGGAACGTTCACTAACGTTCAAACAAATGCACTTAAAGGAACAGCTCACCTATAAATATAATCTTTTGCTTATATACAATGAAAATGAATGGAGATTTACTGAATGTTGTCCTTATGAATTATGCATATAATTTATGCTATCAAATACAAAAGACGTGATATCCGTTTACTTTTTAAACAGGTGTTGAGACATTTTGTGACAATTTAATGAGTGAAATGTTTCTTTAAAAAAACTTTTTCAGTGATATTCCCATAAGCCTCAGGCAAAGTTTTTCTGTCATCCAGAAATCAGCTTCAAAACTTTATATTCCAGTTGTCATGGAAGGCTGAAGATGTCTCTGCACCTGTCCACACGCTCTCCCTCCCCTCTGAAGGGTTAGCGTGCACTACAAAGCATACCGTCTCTTTTCACTGCCCTCGTTTCCTCTTGCATCAACAAACGGTGCACAGACGGGTCGCCGGTGGCGGAACAATGCACATTCAGCAGCTTTTGAGGATTAAATATGACATGAGGCGCGTTGACCAGATGAAGGGAAAAATGAGGCCGCACAAAAACAAAGTCAGCCGAGGAGATCTGACACGTTAACAGCTGTGAAACAATTGAAATGCTTCCCTCTCTGCACTACATTAACTTAAAGGAATAGTTTACCCCAAAATACAAATTCCTCCATTTACTCCCCCTCATATCATACAAACCTGTATGACTTTTTTTGCTTCTGAGGAATACAAGATGATATTTTGAAGTATGCTGGCAACCGATGGCACCCTTTGACTTCCATTGTATGTACACAAAACCTCTGAGATTTCTCCAAATATCTTATTTTGTGTTCCACAGAAGAAGAAAATCATAAAGGTTTGGAATGACACAAGAGTGAGTAAATTTTGAATATATTCCTTCACAACTGAAGTGTAATTTTTTAACATTTCAACATTGTCTTCTTCCCACCTTAATATACAATAGGCTTATTTATTTGTAAGTGTATAAACTGTGGCTCTGTTTATTTTAAAACAGAGCCACTGACAAGTCTACTGACCAGATAAGTGCAGCAATAACCAATAGCGTGGGTGGGGCGGGACTTTCTGTCAGTTTGACCAATAGCAGGTGGGAGAGGGTTTGTGAAACCTTTAGAAACATGATCATTATTTATGATCATTATTTTGCAATTCCCAATTAGTGACGCTAGCTAGAAACAACACAGTTCAGCCTTAAAGAAAAATGCAAAGTACAATGGATGTCAAATCTTTCACGTTTCTCATTCTCATGTGTCTATATACCACCATGTGCACACAATGTGTCTATAAAGAGTTCTTTCATTTCAAGGTTCAGTGAAGCATCAAATGCATAAAAACCAAACCTGCGTATAAAATACTGTCGATAAGTCAATACATACACACACACACACACACACACACACAGATGCTGCATTCTCTAAGGTAAGTGATGACCTTCAGTTTAAATGAACACTGTCTCTGGGCAAGATGTGAGGAAGAGTAGCGGGCATATAAAGAGTGCTTTTGCCCCCTGCTGGAGAACCACACACACTGCGTTCTTCAGGCTATCACAGAAAGGCATTAATCCTTTTAACAACCAATTCAGATGTAATTTTAGCAATAAAGATGTTTATGAAAGAGATAATTGCAGCTCTAACGTCTGATTGGATGAGCCCCCTTCAAAGCCTTTGAGTGTTGCCTGGCAACCGTAAACAGTCTATAGTCAGGTTGATAAACTATAATACTTAATGTAAGAATTATTTATTCTGATTATTAATAATAACAATATATAGGTTTATATATTTTATCATATTTGAGTCATACAGCCAGCTGTAGCCAATCACAGCTGTGATTTTACCCTGGTTAAGACATTCTAAGAGTTGAGTTTTATATTTTACCAAAGGATTTGGCATCATACCTGTGTAGCTCCACATAAACTCTTAACTTCAGCAGGAATGTTTGTACGACCAGAGCTTCTTGAAACTTCAGATTCTGGGCCCTGATTGGTCGCCACTGACTGTCCCAGTTGCCCATAACTGGCTCTGCCCCACGTAAAGACCCTCCCACTCTCTGTAACAGATGACAAAGATATATTGTTAACCGCATAACCAGTCACTGACGAGAGGAAACATGAATAAAGATTTTGTGTGTCTGTGAGATATTACCTGTTTGTGCGATGATGTGTGTCCAGCCACTGTGAATGTCCGTCACTCTCTCTCTCTGCAGAAGACATTGATCTAGAGCCACAGGAAGTGACAGGAAGGGGCTGTCGCTGATCAGCTGACCGTGTTTATTGCTGCCCCACAGGAACACATCACCTGTGACTGATGAGACACCCAACTGTAAATCCTCTTTGGTCTTCGATTTTTACACACAATCAAAATCTTTGTCTTGTCTGAAAAGCGTTCTCACCCGTCAAACAGATGCAGTGGGCGGAGCCTGCAGCTACCTTCAGTGGTGTCACATGATCCAGCCCTGCGGAATTTAAGGTTATTTAATCCATCAGTTAAAAGACACCACTAATAGAAAACAATAACAAGTGCCTGTTTTATAACTTGATATGTAATGGTGTGAGGTTACTTTAGCTTTAAGAACACTTGTGTGTGTTTCGTTTAGTTTTACCCGGGACGAGGCAGGGCTCCTTAGAGGTTAGATGTGCAGGAACAGGTTGGGGACTCAGTGTTCTCTTGGCTTGACTAGACAGGCCAGTTCCCCATTGATACACACACCCTGATGCTTTAGACACACAGGCGCACAACATACGAACAACACATAGGCCACATACAGCACATAAAGAGTTTACAAAGGTAAATTAAAAGAGCATATTTCATTTACACTATATTTACTCAATTAAAAGTGTTAGATATGTAAACTATCACTAGCATTATACCTGTTGTAGCTAATGCATGTCTGAGACCTGCAGCCACACTGGTAACTGACTCATTCAGGGCCTGCAGAACATATCATTTAAACAGACTGTATTATAACCCTTATAAATATATAAAATATTATCACAATCTACTCGTCTCTGTGCTCACCTGCACACGTAAAGGTTCCGCTGTGTGTGTTATTTGCGGCGAGATGCCCAGCTGTCCAAACGCATTGGAGCCACATGTCAAAACCTGAGCATCATCTATAGCAGACACAGATTAAATCTGAATCAAATGAGAGGAAGTTTCCACAGACAAATAAACATCAAACTCCAGACAATATCCACTTCAGCATAACTGAAGTCTGAACAAATATCAGAAGCTGACATGGGTTTGTTGTACATTAAATCTTTCATGTAAATGTGCATAAAAGTGAACATGACATCAAAATTAGTGACAAGTGACATGTTTTTTTTGTCAGTTATGGTTACCCATAACCGAAATGTGACCTCTGCATTTAACCCATCCCTAGTGAGGAGTGAACACACACTGCAAGTTGTGAACACACACACCCGGAGCAGTGGGCAGCTATCACTGCAGCGTCCGGGGAGCAATCGGGGGTTAGGGCAAGCTCAAGGGCACTTCAGTTGCTACCTGCTGGCGCTGGAATTGAACCAGCAACCTACTAATTACAAGCCTGACTCACTAACCAGTAGGCCACAACTGCCTCTATATAAATTACTCCATATTTCTTCCATGTAGGTCTTGCATCCCACATCAATACATATTAATCACACCCTAATACCACACAAATAATAAAATCAACTATTTAAAAAGGGATTTCCCAATAATTTAAGCCAGTATTCACACTTTTTCCTCTGATGACCAACAATGCAATCTTCACATCTGACACTTCACCAGAAATTTCAGAGTTGGCTTACAGAAAACCAGGATGTTGCACATAATCAAAAACACTAAACACAAATCATAACAATAACACATAAACACATATAATAATAAACACAATATAATAAATATAATGATAATTGACATGCAGTCCCACACTGGCAACTTCCTAACCATGCAATATCTGCTCAACTGGATATTTTTAACAATGAACATTATGGTGGATTTGATGACCCATCCACTCACCTGTTAGGATAAGAGAGAAGTCCCAGCCACAGGACACCGTTTGAACTCTCCTGCCCCCAGGCAAAGGGCAGGGTTGAAAGGTCATGACCTCTGAAGTGTGCCCGTGTCCTAACTGACCTTTATGATTCTGTCCACACATCAGCAGCTCACCTGACTCTGACAATGTTGATAAATGTTGTTGTTGTTACACTTACATTTGTCCACTAGAGGGAGCAGTTGTCTACATATAAGTTAAGCAAATACAGTTTAAACATTATTTCACTTATTCTCAAGACGTGTCATTTAAAATGCTTACAATTAAATTACAATCATAATTGTTTAAGTAGTGACATCTAACCAGTGATGACTGCAGAATGACCGCCTCCTCCGGTTATACAGCGGATCTGCGCGGTCAGCAGTCCGCCGTCTGCACGTCGCGGCTCGGCTTCATCCTCACTGTGTCTCTGTCCGAGCTGCCCGTAACTGTTGGCTCCCTATGAAGAAAGAAAACGCGTTATTGTGAACAAAATAATTGTTGTTTCAGCTGTTATGTGTTTGTTTACATTGTGTGTCTACAACGCAGAGAATTATAAGCCTTGCTTTCTATTGGACAGAAGGCACCAGTAGTAACTCGTACACAAGGTTTGTATAAAGTATAAAGTTTCGTATAAATTAAACAAAACTTACCCACGTGTACAATGTACATCCCGATAGCCGAGGTTCTCCCATCAGATAAGAAAGGCGCAGTTTGATGACACAAGAGAAACGACAAGTTTCTAATAATTTAGAAATAAAAGTGGATAGAATGGGAAGCAAAGTTTCCTAATGGGCGGAGTTTGGCGGCCGGAAGTTGCCCCTGATTGGGCACGAAAAAAATGTCCCATTTTATTAATGACTTCAAGTTATACCTAACGGCGTTGGAGCAAACTATAATCAAAAAAGCGCTGCAAACATGTAATTTTTAAAAGCACAGAACTTTATGTACATTTATTTTCTACATGCAAATGTTATGTAAGAACTTCCTGTGTCAAGAATGACTGACAATTATTATTATTATTAATGTCTATTTAATAGCTCAGTGGGTATTGATGCTGGTATTTTCCAGCCACACAGACGATATCACAACAAATTCGACTTTTTGTGTACACGTAAAACAAAACGAGATTTAAATGCGTCTCAATAAAAAAACGCAGCTTTCTGAGCCTTATGACGCCCCTTGGAGGAATATGAAATAGTTACAAGGTACGTGTTCCATCCAATGAGATTCACTTTGAAAACTTAGTTGATTTCCCTCTGTGGGCACCACACCACACACAGGAAGGAAAAAAAACTGACTAGGTGCATTTACTGTATAAAAATAATGAATTGATTTTATTATGATAAGCATACAAATTCTATGTTTAGCAATAAAATCCTCTACATCTTAAAGCCTCAATAGCTTACTTCACTCTGAACATAAGCAGTTTCCTCAGAGAAGCTAAGCATTTTTGAAACTGATTTGTAAAAAATATTTGTACATGTAAATATAGCATTGGACACTTAATAAAATAAATAAATGCTGATTAGCTTCCACTTCCTAATCTACATGAGAACAGCGACATCCGTTCTACAAATAATTTAAGCATCCATTTTAAATAAAGAAACAAAAGAGCACAGAATGTTACATACACTGAATACACTAAATGTTACATAGCATTGGGCTCACAATGGTACACTGGTACACAACTGTTTTTGTAATACACTGTGCACATAGGCGATACAAAGCAAAACCATTTTCTAAACATTTTCAGAAGACAGTATCTCTGAATAAACATAAGGGGTCATACAAGTGGACATGTCTAATAAACAAATTAGTGAAATAAGAAACTTACATTTCCAATATATCAGCCTGAGCAGACATCAGTTTTGCACACCAGACTAATGTTCACATTACAAACTGAATTTAACTTGAGTGTGTTTGCCTTGCATAACATACAAGAACTTCACATGCAAGCAGTTACCACAGCTGCTGTAAAACCACATATTTAATCAATAAGAGCCAAACTATAGATATAACCCAGACATAATAACTATACCAAGAGTTAGTTCTGGAGACGTATATTCATACTTTACATTAAGTACAGTGACAAAACAAATACATTTGTAAATATGTCTGAAATATGATGTAACAAACATAAAAGAAAATATCTGAGGGGAAATGTACTTTATAAAAGCAATGTTGCCATTTTCAGACTCCCAGCTGTTTGTTGAGCCTGTTCAGTGCATCTCCAATGATGTCCAGCTCATATCTAAGCTCCTCCACCATGTTGTTGATGCTGGCTGTGTCCTTCAGAACGTCCACGCTCTGCGTGTACGGATTGTATCGTACAGAGAACGGACGCTTAATGGTCTTCGCAAACTCCCTAAAAGATCATTTTTATTAAATTGATTAACAACTTCGAAAGATAAACGGTAATCAGTTACAGGACAGACTTATTCCCCTATACATTCATATATGTTTAACCTTAAGTATCCAATGATATTATTTTATTTCATTATTTTAATTATATTACTCAAATGATAATATTTGACAGTTACTTATAAAATTTACAGTGAGATTTTGGCTTTGTTGTTGATTTCCCACACACCTCATTTTGACTTTTGCTTCCTCAAAAGTATCTGAAACAAAGTAGACATCTTGGAAGGTGGTGATGATGCACTCCTGGTTGCAGGTCATGTTGGGGTCAAAGGGCAAGATTCTGGCATTTCCTGAGAGAGCGTGCTGAACACAGGGCAAAATAAGACAATCATTACCTCTGTCGGGTGAAAGTTGTGAACTGTGTGTAAACCCTTGCGTTTAAAATTCAAGATTCTGTACCTTGAGTTCACTGATGGAGGACAGCAGACCAGCCCCGTAAGCTCTTAACTTTCCCTCTTGTTTACAAAGGCCAAACTCCACAGTGAAGAAATAACACTGAAAGAAATACAGAGGAGATATTAAATCTAAATAATTTATTAAAATAACTGTAGCTCTCAGCAAAGGTAAAGTGTCAGACCTGTCATTACTTACAGTGGCTAGTTTCTGAATGGAGTCATCAGACGCCCCCAGTGATGCGAGACCGATCTCTTGACTGAACTGGGCGAAGCTGGGCTCAGCCAATAGAGGAACGTGTCCGAACAGCTCATGACAAGTGTCTCTGAAATGGACAGGTGTGATCACATGACCATTAGCATAGAGTAACAAATGCTTTATTTATATATATCATTGATTATTGCTAGCAGGTGAAATATAAGTTAATAAATTAATTAATTGTTCTTTGCGATTTTAATTTTTTGTTACTTTTTACATTATTGTTACGTTTTTTACATATTGTGTATCATTATTTACATTATTCATTTGGCAGATGCTTTGCGACTTACAGTGAATTCAAGGTATACATTTCTATCAGTACTTGTGTTCCCTGGGATCAAACCCACAACCTTTGCGCTGCTAACGCAATGCTCTACCAGTTGAGCTCCAGAAACACGTATAATTTAAAGAGGCATTGATTATGTTAGTGTACTCACGGTTCAGGTGTGTAGAGTGGGTCAGAGCTGTGTCTGACATATTGAGTGCAGTGGAACACGCGAAAGGCCAAACCTGCCAGAAAGTCCCGCGGGGAGAGATACCCAGCCACAGGCCTTATGGTGAAGCCAGTACGCTCTAAAACAGTGCAAAACACCCAATGACATACACAGTCCATAAATCGTGCATACGCACAACATTTGATGATTTGGCAACCCATCCGCTAACCTTTGAGAAACCGCGACACATCCTCCAGCTGCGGGATGTTGTCTTCGCGAAAGTCGCAGTGTTTGGTGAGCAAGGGAAGATTTTTGAGATACTCGCGGCAGGCGTGCGTGGGGTAGAGTTTATTCAGCTCTCTAAACACCACCCCCCATGTTTTGATTTCCTCTGCTGTGAATTCAATGCGAGGAATTGGATCTCCACTGTGATAATAAAGGCACAGCTTTAATTATACTGTGAAAACGTAACATGCAATTGAAATGTATTTCTTGGTTGAAGTGTCAACTTTTGTCAAGTAAGACCTGTTCCTGGACTTTTTGTTGGTCCTGGAACAACATATCTGTCAACCTAAATCCATAACTTCATCATATGAAATAAGCTCATAAAAAAGTCCTAAGCCTAGGCCTAATATTGACCCTAAACCTCATCCTACAATCTAATTTGTTAATAAAACAAATAGTTCCACCAATGATGTTTATACCTCTTGGTTCACTGTATTAATTCACATTAAATAATAAACCAGTCAAATTGAATGTTACTATATAAGGTTAATGTTTGAGTTACTTGACAACATGCATTTGCAGAAAAATTGTGTTTATTTACAAAGGATGTTGTTTAAAAACATCATTAAGACACTCAACTGTTTGTAGCTCATGGCCAAGTCTGCAAAATACTTTCTCCGTTTGCGATAGACGTTATCCTTAAAGCCCTGTTGAGAGAGAACCGTGACAGTGAGGCTGATGACGTCACACAAGGTATGTGCGGCTAGCTATGACGTAGATAGTGTAAAACGTCGCTTACAGGATGATCTGCATCCAGGTCCGAGCCGTACATCAGCACGCGGTTCGCACATTTATCCAGATCCGAGATCTTCTTTGGAAACCACGGCACGTTCTCCATATCTGCAAACGATTACAACATTTAGCGTTTTGTCACACCTGACCAGAAAAAAAGCGACATCGCATGTAATTCATGTACCGCTTTCTTCTGGCAAACGATTGTCCGGCGCGTCCATCTCAAGCACGTTGACCTGTTTCCGGAGCAGCTGAATGATCTCGTGCAGCTCCTCGCGGTTGCTGTCGCAGTCCACGAAGATCTCGAACTCCGAGTTGCGCCTTTTCGATTTTCTGGACTCAATGTGCACAAGGTTGACGTGGTTTTCCTGTTGATTTGAAAACTGTTATTAATTGTATAGGCTTCATCACACACAAAGTCGTCATAACAAACATACTAGGAGTTTTAAACCCGAAAACTGTTTTGTTTCACACCTGGAAAAGTTTGAGTGCCTTCACGAGTCCACCGACTTCATTTTTCAGAGAAAACACAACAGCTGCTCGGCCCACCTCTGTAGATTCGCTTTTGTTGTCTTTATTTTCCTCGATCTTTGGAAAAGCAGATTTGTTCATCTGTAAAACACACCCACAAAACACTGGTCAATATCAATTTGTTGTTCGCAAAGGACGTTCAGAACACATTTAAAATCAATATTATAGAGTAGTACAAAACGAATTATTACTATTTTGATGTATTTTAACACAATGCAAAAGATCGACAGCTAAAAATAAAATAAATGCTTTCTTGTAGGGCTCTGTTTAAAAAATCTGTCATTTTAAACTCCAAACCTAACTCATGTTCTCATGGTGTGACAATCAGATCATGTGGATTAAACAAAGAGCGCCGTAAACAACATTTAATCACTTAGGGGCGCGTTTATACGCGTTTCTTGCGTTCAAAGGTTTTCCTTCTTCTTTCTAAGCGGGTTTTGCACATTAGTTTTGCATCCGTTAGTTTACTTTATTATCATTGAAGACGTAAACGTTTTTTAAAAATCCAAGCTGAAATAAAACGGATAACCAGCTGTCAAACAGAAATAAAATAAAAGTAAAACCAAAAGCATACGAATCTAAAGCAAACGGAGACCAGCTGCAAACAGGGTCACTGTGCACGGTGAGCACACACTAATCATTCTGTCTGCGTCCATTCAGCACCACGGACAGCTCCAGTGACCTGCTTAACATAAGCGCCAACAGTGACGAGAGACGCCTGGCAGTTTGCCGACTTTGACATGGGTTAAAAATAGTAGAGACACAGAAATTAGAAAAAATAAAAATGCATGAAATATGAAAGAAAATACTTATTATATTTTCAGTGTAAAATACGAGAAAGCAGTTTTATGCATCCATTCACTGACCATGTTTCTTTTATCAAGCATATGAGAGAGCAATCGGCCCCGTCCTCATACCAGCTGAATTCCCGACAGCATTAGTACGATTGTACTAACTAGTATTGACCGTGTCAGTGATCAGAGTACTGCGATATACCGTCTCGGTTTAACAAATGCATTCCAGTGTCTGTCGACTTAGAACAATCCCATTTGGCCAGCGAGGGAGTCTATTATTAGTCCCCTCTTGTTTCAATCTAACACTGGATTAGGCCACAATTAATCACTCTTTTACGCACATCTCTGTTAAGTATCTTTGATTTGATGCATCTTTGCCTTTTGCCAAGACGCAAGATTGGATTGGCAACGATGTCAAGCACGGATAAGTTGTACGTTTTGAAAAGGAGAGTCTTTGCGCACTTGGATAGAGATATAAAGTGCGCCAAACTACCTGTCACGTCCAATTTCCTCCCTACTCATCATTTGTCGGAGATTTATGGCTCCCAGACATTTGTGTCAGAAGACCCAAACTACTGTGACTGTATGTGCCATCAGGGGAAATATTATCATATAATGAAAATACAATAAAAAATATGATATTTTACAAAGGAAGACAGATGTATTAGTAAATGCATTTGGTTATTTTGTTTTTGGTTGAGTTCTATCAAGTTTTATGAGTATTTTATGTTTTGCAGCATGCATAAACGACGACTCGAGTCTAGCAAAAGAGTTACATAATTTGTATTAATGCCGTGTAAAGTTTGCAAAATTGCTTACTTCATTGTTAAGTTGCTTCTCTTCCAAAGTCAGACCAATGTTCATTGAGTCAAAAGATCTTCCTCTGCGCGGTCCCTCGCTTTTAGATGAATACATACTGAGCTTTCCTTCTATTTAAATAGTCCCTAACTAGGTTTGTTATCTGTTTAACTGTATGTGGTTCAATCGTTTTAATGCAACCACCCAGCTGGCTTTGCTATTTATGAGGACCAGATGAGGTGGGGGCAAGGGTGGGGAGCGCTAGATGGACTGACGGCTGTTAATCTTTCTCCTGACAGCAAATGGAAAAAGAGAAGCTTCGCTCACGTCATGGGGATATTCATATGAGAGACATACCTTTTCATATTCCCTTTGACGTTCTGCATACAAAAAGATCAGTGCATGAAGAGAGATCCTTCATGGCAAGAGTTAGGAGTTCAAACACAAACGCCCACAGTACAGACATTTTTTCCTGAAATTACTGCCACATTTTACAGGCTCGTTCTTACGTCATTTTCAAGCGCACGATTATGTGTTAATATACTTAGCCAATTGACGTAAGATATCAAGAACGTCAGTCTTTAATGTAACAGTAAGTCTAATAAGAATCAAATTAAAAATAAAATAATTGTCCATATTTGGATTATAATTATTCAATAAAAGTTAATTATACATAATAAGACTCATAAAAGCGTTTACTAAAAACAACTGCTTTAATTAGAATTAAATACTTTATGGATGAAAAAGAAAAACACTGTTTTAAAGGTTCGTGTCCTTGGTATTTTATTAAGAACACAACTACAACTATTTCTAAACATTAAAGCAATAAGGCACCATAAAGTGCTTAAATGTAGTAAATGTATTGTGCTTAAATGTAGTCACCGTTAATGGTCGGCCTATCATACATCATTTCAAGTGTTAAAAGTAATTATACTTTTAAGTCACTGTCAAATATTGTTCAAATTATTATTTGCTGTACTGTTTCTTATTCTCAGTTATTTATTATTTATTGTACTTAAAAACATAACTTACAACTGGCTATGTCAGAAGTTAAATAATAATCATTTATATTATTATTAATAATTAATAATAAAAAATATATTTAATTAATTAATAAAATTAATAATTTTTGCTGTTATGTAAATAAAGAGTAGTTAGAATTTATTTTACATTGTATTAAAATGTATTGTATTTAAAGACTCATTTGGAGTTTATTTGTAACATATGAGGGTCTATCAGAATTAACACTGAACATTTTAAGTGAGTTTAATAGTCTTTTTTGTACACTGCTGCATCATATTATTTATTAATTTCTCTTTCTGGGCTATATTGTAAAGTGACATTTACAGTATTTTGTACATTTAAATAGTAAATTCACATCAGTAAATTACTTTACATTCAGTACTGACATTAGTTAAAGACAGTTAAAAGTGTAAATATGCTCTCAGTCACATGACCATTATATGGGTCATAATTAATGTGGACGGATTGTTGATTGCTGTGATTTTAGGAGGATTCAGTTCGATCCCCATTTTCTCTAAGTGAATGTCTAAGAAGTTCGTCCAGCACCAGCTCCTGGACTTCGTCTGGACTGCAGGATATTTCCCCATCTCCCTCTTACCTCAGTGCCATGTGCCACATCTACAGGTCACTGTTACATTACGATGAAAGTACTCGAGTGGCTGATCCAGTATCGTCTGGTAAGGTTACATTCAAAGGTCTTACGAGTGCAGATTTCATTAGATTAAATGGGTGGATCATGCGCTCTCAGCCAGCTTTGATTTACCCACCAATTTGTCTACGTGTGGAATTGTGTCTTTGATAACTTTCCACTCCTCTTCTTAAGGTTTGGGTCGCACGAGGACGTCACACATGGTCAGTCTGTGTCAGGCGGCCTGTAAGAAGAAGAACACGTGACAGAATTTAAACAAAAGACACATGAACACAACAGAAACAGTTTGTTTTCCTGCTCTAATTGTAATGACGTTCTGACATAAGTAGGCTAGCTACCAATTTTAAAATCTATGCGTCATTGAACACCTTAAATGGAATCATGGAAAACCAATCAGTCATGTCATGTGTATCTCCAGAGGCAGGTTGTGGCTATTATATTTACTTTTTAATATCTTTACATCCTGAAGGTGTGATGTCTCGTGCATGTCAATGTTTGAGTTGTGTAGGCAACAAATAAACTAAGAAACGCTCAGAAAATCCACCTGGCGGAAGGCAAACAAACTGCCATCAACAGGACGGATCTAAAGAAGGGGTGGGAGTGGTGGGAGAAGCAGAGGGCAGCGAGATCAAAGCCACATGCTCCAGAGGATGGGAGACATCTCCTGAAAGAGACATTGATATACTACAGTCAGAGAGATGATGGGTACTATATCATGACCAATGTCCCTTTGAACAGTCTTTTGGTCTGTTCATTAGGTCTGGCAGTTTAGATTTTATGTAACTGAGCATTACATAAAAATAAATATTATTACAAATACTAACACTATTATATTGATTATATTATACTACATACTAAACATATTTGTATGCATGCAGTTTATTTTTCTGTATAAAATGACATTTTGTTTAATCAGATGACAGACATTTTGCAATGTGTCTGGAGGAAATACAACATGTGACAAATCGACAATTTGGAAATAAGACTACACAGAAACTTCCCAATTTCCAAAGTCCTTTACAAATGCTTTTCAAATGCACATCATCACCTATGACATTGTGTTTGATTTGTGTCTATTGAGGATTAATGGCATGTGCATGTGTGTGTTTAAGAGACAGTATAATGAGGTAGTGATTTCCTCATACGCAAGATGAACGACTGAAAATATGGAAGTAATTTGGACATAGTCAAAAAGGGTGAAATGAGCTGAAAATTATCATTAATAATAATAATTCTGCATGTACGTTTAGGAGCTGTGAAGATCCTTGCTGAAGTTACCCAAATCTGTGAAGCTATATTGCTTAGATGAAGAGAGTTTATGTAGAAATTGACATTAAACATTAGTATGAGTCAGTCTCTCTCTCTCTCTGTCTCCCTCACACACACACACACACACACACACAGAGAGAACTCAGTTTTAATTAAAGGTAGGCTTGGCTAACATTATGCAGCCTCTGGTTCTTTTTGTGCTGTGTGTTCTGAAGAGGCTCTCATGAGGTGGGCAGTGAATGGAGAACTGTATGCACTCATCTCATTATAAAGCCACCCAGAGCAGACCACAACCGCAGAAGATCTGGAAACACAAACACACAACAAATACAGTGTTATCACTTACAAAAACACAAAACTCCAAAATCAAAAGAAGAAAATTAAGAAATGACACTTTTTATAAGGAGACAGTTTTACCATTGAGATGAAGATTCTTATTAGGTTTTTCAAAACAGTTATTTCTTACTTAATTACTGTAAAAAATTAGGTGCAATATTTGCACCTTGCAGGTTGCAATACATGTTTTAATAAGTATAGCTGCTTAAATCTACAATTGTAGTAAATATTTTATTAGGTTTCTATGCTTTGTGGGGACTTTACATAGACATAATTATAGTTATACTGTACAAACTGTATATTATATCCCCTAAGCCTCACCCAACTCCTAAACCTAACCACCACAGAAACCTTTTGGCCCAGTATAGCTAAACCTGGTAACACACAACACCTCAGTGATAATACAAACCTCACAGAGCAAATGAGGACAGCAAATAAACCACTTACACACAAACTCATACTGAAGATCTACGACAATGAGTCGAGACTAAGATTGTGATATTTAATTTTCTTTATAGTGCATATGTTGCTCAGAAAATTACAATAGTGTTTATTATATAACATTAATCCTTCTGTAAACCGTTCTGTTATATACTCAGTAAAATTGTCTGTACACTACAGATCTTTGTTGATATGGATTCTAGTAAAAACTTTAAGCATGGCATCTGTTCTTGTTGAACAAATGCTTTGCATTATAGATGAGCACACAGCCACTCTATTGTGCCAACAACAGCAAAACCAAGCCTGACTATGAGAGATATATTTTCAACATAATAAATGCATTTGCATAAACATACAAACTTTAGGATCTGTGGGTGAGGTTAGATACCATTAAACAAAAGCACAATGGGGACATAAATTCTCTACCTGTCAAAGGTTTTTACACTGTTAACTAAACTTGTTTCCCATGATCCTAAACACCTTTTGATTTGTCTTAAATCCTAATTAGTTTTGTAGATTGTTTGATTGTCCAAATGTTTGATTAACAGTCAGTGTTAAAACGCATGCATATGTGACGTGCATTGCTTTTCCTGTTTAAATTATTGTTCTTTATGAACATTGAGTCATTTGATGTCTCATTCATATCATGTACACACAATAGAGTCATTTTAAGAGCTCCACCTCTGACTGTACAGAACAAACACAAAACATGTGTGAATGGATTACAACATGCACACAAACATATAAAAACTTGACTACACACACAGACACGCCTGCAAACAACCCACAGCTATATGAGCACAGCAAACACACTCTACATATAATGCTGTTATTTAAATATCTGTCAAGTATATCACTCAACTGACATTTCAAAAGCTGGAATGGTTGTAAATTCATTGGACCATGTTTCTGTTCATTCAGGTGGGCTGTCATTACTGATAGACATCAAAATGATAGACTCTGTCTGCTTTACACAACTTGTCAATCAGGTACAATATTAACAACCTTGTAACAGAAAGAGAGAAAAAGATATTAATTCATATTTAAATTTGCGAAGCAGATTTACAGAAAATATCTAATAAAACAGGCAAAAACAGTTGTTAAAAAACAATTCTGCCAAAAATGAAAATTCAGTCACCCCTTTTTGATCTAAATTTCTTTTCTGCTTTTTCCGTAAAATATATTTCATGAAAACCAATTATTTGTTAATTATAGCTAAATTTTTTTTCTATTTCACACACAAAGATGGCTTCATTCGTTTCGGAATTGTGATAGCACACGAGTCAAATGGAATACAGTAATAGTGCTTTGTAATCTAACTAATCTGTCGGAACACACCAGGTTATTTTGGGAAAACGGGAAGGAAACAGTGTTGGATGGAACGATAAGGAAAGTTTCATTGTGCCGCTGTTGACAGGAGAGATAAACAGCAGCTAACAGAGGTTCTGATGAGAGTCAGCTACACAGGCTTTAATGAGCTTTGACCACACAGCAGCTGAGGGTACGAGTGAAAAGAGGACGTACGTGCCAGAGAGCACAATGCTGACATGTGGCTGCGTGTGTCATGTGATTAGCAACTACTCCAAAGACCTCAGCAGAGCCTCATTCATGTTTAATGAAGCGTATTGTTGAGTTCCTACCTGATCCGTTGTCTGTTCAGCAAATGGAATTTCTGGGATAATCAATCGAGAAGATGGCAGTGAATTTAAACGAGCTGTAACGAGTCGGCAGCTACTCCTCAATTTTTCCAGAACATGTTAGTCGTGATCCGTGATGAATGTAGTCATGCTAAGCGAACTGTCGCCCCAGAAAGTATCTGGATGCTTAAGCCACACTTTATCTTAACATTCACAAGCCATGTAACTTCCATGATGTGACGCATTTTTGAATGAAACTGAGAATGTATGATGGGACTTCATATATCACAATGAGGTTGGAGGTGTGAGGTTCAATAATTAGAGGGCTTGATGACATCATCCAACACAATGAGTTTGGAGCCTGAGCAAATTATGACATCTTCTTGTTAAGAGATTTGGTTTTTCCTTTGGAAGAAAATCCACCTACAAATCATTCATAATAAAACCAGAAGAGCGTAATACGTAAATAGTGTAAATTCTGTGTTTATATTGACTAAGTATCAAATCTAGTGTTTAGTAGCTTAGCAAATTAACTTTACAAAAACTAAGTTCGACAATCAAAGAGTATCCAGATATTTTTGAAACCACTGTACTTGCAACTCAAGCCGTCCTCCATCAGCTCCTATTACATGAGCTTTTACACACAGAAGCAGTGGACTGAATCTAAATGTTCCCATTGCATCCTCACCCTTTCTTTGAGGAACTAACTCTTAGCTTCTACTAAAAACTCTATTAGCAGAAACTTCAGAATAAAGGAACGGATTTGAGTCACTTTCAACATTAAACATTAAATTAAACATAAATTGGTCATTAACAGGACAGAGGCTCTTCAGAGAGTTTTGCCATTGTGGCATCTGAAGAACCTCAAATGGTGCATCAAAAATCGTTACTATTTTACAGAACAAGATTTCCTAAAGAAAAAATCATATGCCAGTGGCTTCAAATCACGTAATTAGAGCTAAAATTAGCTGCTGTTAATTCAACCATCATCAAGATCCTCCTTTCTGCCCAGCCGAGCTTCAGTGCGTGTCTCTCTCAGGTCCTCCTACACTCCACATTTCCATAAGAATGCCACACGCTCTGCATATCAATCTGAACGCTTAATTAAAGAGCTGCTATATTCCTGTTGGCGTCACACGCGGCAGGACGTGTGCGCTTGTCTATTTCTCCCCATCCTGAAGGGACGGGCCATTTGGAAAGCAAATGAGGGGGGGCCATCAGAGACTGGATGTGGTGCGTGTTTGAGGGCCACCTGAGGCTGCTTTCCAGCGGCAACGTCACTGAACTCTAAAGTACGGACAGCTAAACGTGCGTAACAGAACATCAGAGGACGTTTGTGATCGGCAGAAGTTATTTTGAAAACAGATGCAAGGAGACATCAAAAGCTTTGAGTGACATTTCTGTAATTGGGAAAATGTTTTTGTGTGAAGGATATTGGA
>JAZGTK010008822.1:0-17874 GCA_036877625.1 Ambastaia sidthimunki | reverse complement strand
ATGAAGCCAAACTGACATTTACGACCAGCAGCTCAAATAATAAATCATTATTATAAGCTTAGCATAGCGAATCAGGATAAAGTAATGAGACCTTGCTCAATAACTGGATTCTGTTTATTTTTAACCGAAAATGTTACGGATTGCAGCTTTAACGATTATGCACTATTTCCAGCTCACTAATCAAATAAGCTAATTCGTGACATTAAACTTAATCTTAATGCAAAAGGTCAGATTTCCATGATTCTGTTGAAGCACAAGATCTGTAGAACATTCACAAGTCACACTGATAACATCAATCATCAGGCGTTACACACACATGTGGAGCTCATGAGGTCATGCTGACATAACAGCAGAGGAGAAACACACCTTAGGCTAAGACATACCGAAATTCATATATAGTACATTTCTTATTTTATAATTAATATGCAGTAATTCACAATTAAAAATGTTTAATGAATGACCTTCTCTTCCTTGCAGGACCTCAGCAGCAGTTATTATAGAGATTATGTCAAAGAAATTCTGAAGAAGAAAAAGCCCACCAAAGTCAGGTGAGACCCCCTGATGCAGATGGTGTTATATATTAACTCGAAGTTTTGAGAAACCTAAACCAGTCGGGATAGTGGACTGGTTTAGTGAATCACCCATGATTTTCTTTCCATTAAACTTAATGCACCGCAGATAGCTATCACGCATATAGTTATAATAACCTATGAAACTGTGTGATGGATTTGTAGTTCCCACATGAATGATAAGGTGAGGCATTTCCCATTACAGTACATAAGCCTACTGTACAATAACCAGCTTGTAGTCAAGCAGATAGACTATTGTCTGTAGTTAAACAACTTCCTTCCTTAGTGCCCTTGATAGACGGCTAATCACGCACACACTACGCACACTAATGCAAAGAGCTGTAGATACAGATCAGCTGACTCACTCTAAAAACAAATAGTCATCTGCCTTATGCAAAAATACAGCGGAGGTCAGAAAAGGTGTTGAAAAGGCAACATGGAAACTTTGTTTTGTGTTTTTCCATAGGTAACGGGTAAATGATACACTTATGTAATATATACATACATACATACATATAACACACATATATATTTTGTATATGTATGTATGTATATATAGGGGAAATATGCCTAGCAATGTGCAGATTATCATAGGAAGCTATACTGATATAGCTATAGGCTTCAAATATGCCTGAAATGTGAAGGGCAAAATATTATAGTTTGCAGGATTTGTACTGTGTGGTTTTTATATGTGTGTGTGTGTGTATATGTAGCCTATATATATGTATATATTTGTGGTACAGTCTATATCGCTGTTGTTTCTTGCTTTGCAGTGCAAGCTCATCAAAGCCCAAACTGTTTCACAGACTCTCAGAAGCTGCAAAGTCTTACATTTACACACCAGAGGATGGTAACTAAGTAATTTTTACAAGTTATATAGTTTTGTTAAAAAGAAAAACCAAGAAATTACATAAATATAATTGTTGTTTTTCTTTATCAGTTTTTAGGTTCCCTTTAAAACTGGCAATATCTGTGGTTGTGGCCTTTATCGCTGTTTATCAGGTAAACCCATCAAAAGGTTAAATTCATGTGTCTTTTATTTTGTAATTTCATTTTAAATGACAAAAGTAGCATCTTAGTATTCACAGCCATCTTTCATTCTCCCACATATGAATGTCTCAGATGGCACTTCTACTGATCTCAGGAGTGCTGCCCACCCTACACATCGTCCGCAGAGGAGTGGATGAAAACATTGCCTTCCTGTTGGCTGGTTTCAATATCATTTTGTCAGAGGACCGTCAGGAAGTGGTCAGGATTGTAGTGTACTACTTGTGGTGTGTGGAGGGTGAGTCACTTCATTTCTGATACTACGGTTTGACACAGATGCACAATGCATACTTGCATTACATAGTTTGAGAGGCAAATAGGACGTCCTGTCATTGTATTCAGACTATTTTGAAATCCTGGGGCTTTCAAAGAAGAATTTCTAAGCAAATGTTTTTTATAAACCCTTGGAAGTCATTTTGAAGAAAAACTGTTGAGTTTATGTTGTCGTTGTCAAATAGGCTTTTTAATGGTAACTGTTTTTGATCCAGAGGTTTTGATCAAAAATCTCAAATCAAAAGGTTTTGAGTTCTATGTACTTCAGACAGTTTACTGCATGCAGTGCAGTCACATAAAGAAACATTCTATGCACCTCCATTTTTCATCTGCTTTAAACACCCATGTAAATCACCAACACACACACACAAACACACACACACACACACACACACACACACGTCAGCAAAGCTGATTGCTGTTTGCTGAACTGTAGCAAGACTTGTTTTCCAATCAGTCAGTGGTGAAAAGTGCTAAGGTAGGTGTGTGTGTGTGTGTGTGTGTGTGACATTGACCTTTCCAGCTCATGTGACTGTGGTGTGTGTGTATTGCAGTGTGTTACGTGTCAGCTGTGACCCTGTCCTGCCTGGTCAACCTCCTCATGCTCATGAGATCCATGGTCCTGCACAGGTAGCTCAAAGCTGCACAATCTTCACTCATTGCACATCCGGCATGTCTGTCCCAACACACAGATGTCTTCATTTAATCCCCCATTGGTGTCTTTTTCACAAGCACATTTGCTTAAAGTTTAGTTTGAAGAACACTCGCAAACTAAGAAATTCATGTTAAGTAAACATTTCACCCAAATTGTTGGGCTGATATTATTGCTTGTAATTAAAAATATGTATTAAATTAGCAAAATAGCTACATTGTCACTTCTCACAATTTTGGCCCTTATTTTATATTTATAACTTGTTGAATACTGATAGGAAATAGGATCAGGAAATGTTGCGCGCCAGACTCAAATTCACATTTCCCACGTGAGCATCACAGCTTAATGTGTCATAGCGCTAATCCACCAAGCCATTACAATGATGGCTTTCTTAAGTCTCATAAGCCACCTTTTTACTGGCTGTCATTTGTCTCGTGCAGATCCACACACATATGTTAATACATTACTTACATTTTTCTCCTAATCATAAATGACCGCTGCTATTAGGATGATGCATGAAAAAAATAATTTCCTAGTCTAACGAGCAGGAGGTAATTAAAGCCAGGAATAGCAGATTCCAAATAATGACTTTTTAAATTGAGTTTTTAAATGTCATTATAAGCAATTGACCCTGTGACATGCGATTTCAACTCAGTTCCTCAGAGACGTCTGTATTACATGCGTTTCCGCAGGTGATGCGTGTCTATTAACACATTGAATGGAGCATCTGTGTTCTCTGACTGTAGGTCTAATCTGAAGGGGCTGTACAGAGGAGACATCTTTAATGTTTATAACTGTCAGAGGAGCATGAGGCCGTCTCGGCCCGCCCTGGTCTGCTGGATGGGCTTCACCAGCCACCAAGCTGCTTTTCTTTGTCTAGGTGAGACTCAGTTTGTTCTCTGTATTACATGTTAGATTCAGTCCTTGAGCATTCACCTCCATTTACTTTTGTAATGTAAACAGGTGAGAAATAACATCATTTTAAAGGCAACATGAGATGGCATTTGCAAAGCTTTTAACTTAATCATTGTGGTTGCACATTTTGCACAGGGCAGGCATAATTCGCGTTTGTTTTTGTGTTTTATGTAAAAATGTATTTGGTTAACATTCGTTTTTTCTAAGTTGTTGTTAATGTCATTTTTAAAAACAACTTCATTAACAATTAACAAGACACATTTATTATGAATGTAGTGTCCATTTAGATTAAACCATTTCAAATGTATTTATTGTTTCAATTGAGTTCTAAACTAATTTTCTAGCTGTGAGCATCATGTGGTTTAACCACATGATGAGCACGGGCCTGTTTTACTGGTGTAACATTCCTGCATGTCTCATTGCATCTGCGGCCTGTCTCTGTGGCATGTCCAGGCATGGCGATCCAGACTCTGGTGTTCTTCATCTGCATTCTGTTTGCGGTTTTCCTGGTCATCATTCCCATTCTGTACGGAACTAACCTCATGCTGTTCCACGTTATGGGCAGGATGTGGTGAGTGACCTTCACTCCTCCCATTTAAATGATGGTGACCTCATCACATGTGCCCTTCAGTGAACCTTGTGACTTCAGGGTCGTGACCCTGTAAGCCACAGATCTCTCTGAGTGCAGCACTAAACCTTTCTTATTTCTCTCATCATAAACCATAAAGCTAAACAATTAGATAAGTGCGTCCTAAGATGGTTCTCGCTTACATTTGCTCTTTGCTGAAGGCCCTTCTGGTTGACGCTGGTCCTGGCTGCTCTGATCCAGCATGTGACTTCCAGGTTTTTGTTCATCAGGAAGGATGCAGGAACACGAGATCTGAACAACAGGTGCGGGGAATTATGATGTACATACTGTAACTTACTGTAAACTGTAATGATTGTGTCAATGTTTTTACTGTAGAATAACTTCGACATCTGGTGAGCTGTAAAAGTTGAGCAACCTGCTTTACTGTTTCTGTACTTTGCTAATATGATTTTGGTGGTGTGGTGGTTAAAGCCCAGGGTTGGTTACCAAAAGGTTGCTGGTTGATCCCAGCTAAGAGCAAAACGTGGTGACAATAAACCCCAGGTTACCCCAAGTGGACTTGTTAATAGTATGTTTATTAGGCAATGTATGCATAGAATATTCTGGTGCCCTTACTGCATTTACCAAAGTGTGCAGTATTGAACAAAGCACAGACGCTGAGTTCTGTATCCCATAATGCAATGCGTGCATTTTTATCCTTTAATTTTCAATGTGACATTATTAATATCAGTCACTGTTTTTAACATGTTTGGACTGCCAAGGGTTACAACAGATCGCTCTTATACAAAACTGGATCAAATTAGTTGTTAAATTAAATTCTATATTTAGACAACTGTCTCTTTAAGAAAAGCTTATTAATGAGGTTGTCAGAGAATGTTATTGGTCTGTCTGCACAGAGGGAGTCTGTTTCTGCTCACCTATGTGTTCTTCATGGTGAATGTTATGGTTGGTGTGGTACTGGGCATCTGGAGAATGGTCATCACCGCCCTGTACAACATAGTCCACTTGGGACGCCTGGATATCAGCCTTCTAAACCGCAGTGTTGAGGCCTTTGATCCAGGTACAATACAAACAATAAAATGCTGTGTGTAGCTTTATATTTCTTGTTCATTTTAATGATTTAATGTATTTACAGTAACACGTTTATTAAAGCAAAAAACAAGGGATGACAGTAAAAATATCTTAACATCCTTAAATCAAGATCAATTTACCAGAAAAGCAAAACTGCATAACATTTTTTTAGAAGGTAAATTTTATATTATAAGAATTATAAGAAAATTATAAACTCAAGAATATAATTCATAATAAATAAGAAAATATACGTTTTTTTTCTTCCGTTGGCAGGATTGCATAGATCAAAATTTGTCAAATTTGGCTCATCCAATCAGATTTTATATCAATTTTATAAATAAAAATATTAAATCTCATTTCAGTTGTAAAATGATGATCTAGATTTCTGATGGAAAGTGCTGGCAAGGATAAAATGAAAGTCAGTTGTATCAGACAGCCTGTGATTCTTGTTTGAATGTAGATTGCTTCTTCTTTGTTCATCTCTCACCCCCATGGTGCTCTCCACAGGATACCGGTGCTACGCTCATTACCTGAAGATTGAGGTCAGCCAATCTCATCCAGTGATGAAGGCCTTCTGTGGTCTGCTACTGCAAACCACAGGCCAGGACCACCTCTCCTCGCAGAGGATCCGTGATGCTGAAGAAGGTCTGGGGTTGCGTTTCTTTTGCAGTTTACAGATCAGTTTAATTTGTGATGACAAAATAAATCGGTTCGCTTGTCAGCAACCTGTTCCAGGGTCAGGTTTCAAACTCTGAGGCTTTTAGCCTTTAGAACGAATTCAGAGAAGCTTAGATCAGTTAAACAATTGCGTTAAATTATGAGTAAATTAATATCCAGTTAATGACATTTCAGACAAAATAACCAGCAGTTTATTACGAAAACATTTCCAAAAAAACTAAAGTAGAATCAAGCATAAATTTCAGAGCAGAAACTAATACAGAATGATGTTAGACCATCAGTGTCAAATCTTAGACTGAAGCTTTAGGATTTATATGTATCTGTGTTTGATTATTCTAGTCTGCACAGACAGTTGGTTGGAGCTGTTTTAAGATAATTGATTCATCATGTTGTCTTGCATGCAGCAGGCGAATGTACCGCCATGATTAAATTTGTCAGGATAAATTGGGCCCTGATGTGCAATAACTCTCCTCGGCCCCGCTGCTGCTCAATCAGACCTGTCGTACGGTACACGCCTGGGTTCACAGTGTGAACACCTTCATAAATTCCCAGTCCGTACTGCCGGGCAAGGCTGATCAGTCCATAACACATATCTGCCTTTCATACAGCTGAAAGGAGATCGAATAAACTTCATATTTGTCTGCCTCTTCGAGTCAAACCTGTTAGGGTGGGCAGGACAGATCTGTTAGTGTTTCATGGACTTCTGCAAGATGATACAAGCAGCAGATGGTGTTTATTTAACGTTAAAAAAACCTTGATGTTTTTGGCCAGCAGAGACCTACAGATGTACGGATGCCTCTTGCATTTAAATACAAGATTTGATTTAATTTGCATGTTTGTGTTTGCATGCAGTACTAGTTGTTAAGGCTTCACTATGATGAAGAGATTAGAGGCAAAATGCTGGATTACACAGATGGAACTCTGTAATTGACTCATTGACTGATCCACAGACCTTTATACTATGATACTATGATAATGGCATATTGGGTTTGATCCAGTTGTACATATATCATACTACGGCTTTATGTTACTACAAAGCTCAAAGATCTTGTGGTGGACACTTTTTTAGTGTCTCTTTAGACACTGTGTCACTGTATTGCAGTGGAGGACAGTTTGTATGCCATATGCCCTTAAATGCGCTTGCAACGCAAAGATCATGGGTTCGAATTCTAATTGAAATGTAGTACTTAGTAAAATGAGTAGCTTTAATGTAAGTGGCTTTAAAAACCAGAAACGCAATAAAGTGGTTTATGAAAAACTGCACTGAACTATTTATATTAAATATTTACTCTGTTATGCAGTGTGTTTATTTCACCCCTGTTGATTTCTTAATTTAATAACCTTTTTAGGAATCCAGCTGGTCCAGCAGGAGAAGAAACAGAGTAAGGTGTCCAACGGCAAGCGGGCCCGAGCACACTGGCAGCTCCTCTACACGCTGGTCAACAACCCATCTTTGGTGGGCTCCAGGAAACACTTCCAGCGCCAGAGTTCAGAAAGCTTCATCAACGGAGCCCTCAGCCGGACCTCCAAGGAGGGCAGCAAGAAAGACGGTAGCGTGAAGGAGCCCATTATAGACGCAGAAAGTTCTGCCACCAAGTAAGGACTGAATATCACAATGAGAAGAGGCAGATTCCGGCCTCTAAATACATAAAGGATGCTGTCAGATGTTGATGATAGTATTATTTGCTTTGGTATAGCAGAGAAGCACATATGTTTAGCTAAGTGCACTTACTAGCGTGGTGCCTCAGGAAGAACTTCATGCAGTTGTAGTTAGCCGATCTCTTGCACTTATTTGTATATGTTTGGATGGGCGTATGTTGCGTTATTTTTTTGTGTGTGAGAAAGATCGTCTTCTCCAGGTTTTCCAAGTCCCATCTAACCGCCTGATGAAAGGTTAGCTTGCGTGACTGTTTCTGAATGTACAGGTTGTTCTTTTGCAAATTTAAGAATTCTTCTTTTTCAAAGGCATCTTCCATCGTTAGGCAATGACCATTATGGGCTGATCTGTGTCTGTCGTCATGAAGATAATAACTACTGTAATTTTCTCAAAATAGTTTAAAAAATGCATACAGTTCGTCTCATCGTTACATTGTTAATTTAGATGTTACTTCTACCATGTTTTTGTTCTGCTAAGGCATATGTGATTTAAATGAAAAATAAATATTAAAACGTAAATCTAATAGACTGTTCACTGTTTTATCATAAGATGGTGCTTCTGCGTCACTTAAGCGTCAAACTAAATTCAGTCCCGAACCAACCAACGCGCGATTTAAACTAATAGACACATTTGATTGGAAAATAAACACGTGTTTATCATGTATTGCGAAATATTATTACAATTATTACGCTACTTTATACTGTTAAAACTTGCAGTGTTTTTGGGGGGGTTATATGTAAAACAAAATACAAAAGATGTTTGATATTATGAATATTAAAAAAATAAATGGCACAGATCTTTAACTGTTGCAGGAAAGTGTCCAGCTGCCGCAACTGCTTCCATTATCTTTCTTTGTTCTGTTCTCCCCAACAGATTTCCCTGCGAAATAAATGCGTCCTAAAACAAGCCTTTACAATAAAAACGCATCTAAATAAAGCCTTTGATAGATTAAAGGTAAATCGAAAGTTAAAGCACATGTTTAATATATCAAATTTCACTTAATAAATACAAATATTGCCATAATGTGTCATGCATTACTCGGTTAAACTTTAAAATTAAAACACACATTGAAAGGAATTAAAACTATTTACCTGCGCTCCTTTTGAAAGGTATGTATACTTGCCAACCAACGCCCAATGCATGTAAATGTATTTATTTCAGAGCATTTATTAGTGTATACGTAAAATTAAATAATACTTCTTACACCACCTGTATAATAAACGTTGTATAAAAATTCGTGCTGAAAAGCATGTTCACGTTTATTAAAACACTTTTCGGGATTTGCCATCAATATCCAAATACGTTGTTTGTCGAATATTTTATTAAGGTCACGTACATAAAACCATATCAAAATCTTTCGAAGGTTTAAGTATTTTACAACATCATTGGACAAATAGACACAAAACAAGTCACAATGCATCAATTCACTGGACATCGATGTCTTATTTACTGATGGTAGAAACGGACTATTTATAGTTATTAAAAAAGAGAGAACATCTCTATCAGATTACGTGGCTTACATCACAAATCGACACAATATCAACAGTCTACAGATTTCTAATAAAACACACTTGAAAATACTTCTGTGACATGCCACGAACAAGTAGGTTTCTCAAAGAAAGGACACGTTCAGTCAACTCGTAAAGGCGAGAGATTTTTAAAGCACCCGTTCGCAAGGATATAAAAAAATTGACACATTTTAGGATCCCACGTTACACGAAACAAACTTGTTATTTTCAAGGTGACTTGGTTTGTTTTCCAGACACGCACATGCCGTGAGAAGTGTTACGTGTCCTCAGAATTAAACCCCGTAGACATCCACTATAGTTCAGGTTAATGCTTGTAAAGCCCGAATGAAGATCGTGTAAATGATTTTAATGGCGGAGACGTACAGTAAATGAACTGTACTTTTGCTTTGAGGTTTTTATGAAGCATACAGTAGTGGCCAAAATGAGATCCGGAGTTGATATTTTTTGTTTTAAATGCGCCTACAGGTTCTAACCATCAAATATATATACAATATAAGGAATATTGTATAAAATGGAGAAAAAAAACAACTTCGTTTAGCTATATAATGATAAAAATATAGACAAAACTACATATGTCGTGTTTTTTCTATTATGCAAAAATGCATAAAAACAAAAAGCTTATAACAAAGCATATATTGACTACAGTGTATTAAGTTATAAGTAATATATTGTTGATCGTCCCATGTTTTTGACTACAGCTGCCATTGTTCTGGGTATTAACTCAAGCTTGCGCATGTGTGCGTGTAATTTTTGCGCAAGTCTAGTCAAATTCTCCCGTTCCAAGAACTTTTAGACAAATAATATGTTTGAATACAGGATGAGGACGTCACTTTTCTAGGCTAAATATCACTTTTGGCCACTACTGTATCTGTCCGTTATGTCTATTCGATCGATCTGAAAACCCCTATATTTGTAAGATTGAACACTCATCGTATACACTTACTGCTAACATAGTGAGGTAACAATAAGACGCGCACTTTTATAAGCGCACGTCTGCTTTAAGAAGGATGATCGTCGGTTTCTAATGCATTTCAGGGTATTTTACTCACGCCGCTAGCCAACATCTCAACGGGGCTCTTTGTAATTGCCATTAATTTCTGCCGATATGTTGACTGCTTCGGCTCCGAGAGGTAACCTGTCGCTGTATTCGGATCCCACCTCGAACTCTTCCTGCGTTTTGGATTGTGATTCGGGGATGGACTCGGTCACTACGCTGCCCTCGACTTCCTCGCCCTCTCCATCTCCCTCCTCGCCGTCAACGTCGCCTTCTCCTTCTCCGAGCTCGCTGGGGTTAAAGTTTTTCTCCGAGCCCACAAAAGACGCCCTGGGGTCGAAATCCATTGCTATCTGCTTTTCCATTTGATCTGGGTTTTGCGTCTTCATGATCAACTTGTAGGTCTTGCCTTGATACTTGTACAGCAGATGACAGCAGGTGGCGCCCAGCAGGGGTACGGTTGCCAAAGCCAATAAAAATATGCTAACGATCAGAATAATCAGCAAAGACGGGATTTTCTTCCTGGTTGTGAAGACCACTTGGACTTGACAGTCCTGGCCTCCGTAGGTGAGGCATAGAGTGTAATTAGTCCCTGGCTTTAGTCCCTGGAAGCGATAGGCATTAACACCCTCTTCTATCTTGGACCACTGTACAACAGAATGCCCATTACCAGTACTGACACAAAGGTACAACATGTCCAGCGGGGACTGTTTTGTGGACGTCTGTAAAAGACTAAAAGGCTCCTTGTTCACAGTTTGCAGGTCTTGTTGTTGACTGAGGTGAATGTTTGATTTTGCATTGGCCATCTGGAAAGGGTTAAGTTGAACTTTAGCTTCAGTCTCTGAAACTTCTAGTGCAATAACCCCAAAATCGAATGTGTATTGTTTAAGTTCATCCAAGCTGAGGTTAAAAGCATGGTTGGAAATGTACTGTGTGCCATCGTTTATTCCGCATTTGCCTGCAAATGGCAGCGTGTCTGTTCCATCCTTCACCTGTTCTTTTTCCACTGTAATGAGGGATGTCCCAGTTGGAAGGCTCTTTGTCTTCTCCTCAGATTTGGGCCACATGCTGATCACGCTGTTTTTGGAGCCCTTTGAATCAAGCTTGTCTCCAGGTAAATTGCTGGATGCTTTTGTGTCCAGCATAGAATTGATAGCATGCTTTTTGGTTCCCGCTACGGCAAGCCTAACAGAGTGTTCAGCTTTGCCCATGTCATTGGCTGCTGAGCAAGTGTAGTTTCCATCTTCCTTTTTGCTCATGCGGGGGATGATCAAGGTGCCATTTTGAAACACAAGGAACCTTGTGTTTGTGGGTGCCCCGTTGATGGGAACCTCACTTTTTTCAACTATGGGTGGCAAAGGAAATGTCATCAATTGGTTTCCTGAGTATATTGCCCAGGTGATGTCAGGTTTAGGGCTTCCTTTTGTTTCACAGTTCAAGATGACCATATAGCCCTCATAGAGTTCTGTGTTTTCGATATTTGGCTGATATGTGATGGAGACAGAGGGGGCTTTGCAATCCAGCTTGGGCATGCTAGTGACCTGGGTACCTTTGAGGTGGGCTGGAGCTTCACAGACAATGTTGCCTTGATCAGGGATGGAAAGCGAAGATTTTGTGATCCAATCTCTAAGCCACTCCAGGTTGCAGGAGCAGGTGAAGGGGTTGTGGAAGATTTGGAGGTGAGACATGGAAGTCAGAGCGTCAAACGTTCCCTGCACAATGGTGGTGAACTTGTTATTGTTAATGCGGATGGAGCGCAGATCTTTCAGGTTGGAAAAAGCATTCTTAGGAATACTGATCATCTCATTGTTGTTCATCTTTAACAACTGTAGAGCCGTGAGATTGCTTAAATCCTCCCAGGGAAAATGGACAATTTTGTTGTGGCTTATATCCAAATTCCTCAGCTGAATCATCGGTGCCAAACTGTTCCTTTCCACCGTGACAATTTCATTGTGTGCCAACCAAAGAGAGCTTACCTGGGTCACATTAATAAAGTTTTGGGATTTCAGCACTTTAATCTTGTTAGCAGAAAGACTCAGTGTGCTAACATTGGCTGGTAAACCCACAGGGACTTCCAGAAGTTCTTTGTAGGCACAATCTGCAAAATGATGGCTGTATTTATCAGTGCAGGTACACTGCGCAGGGCAACCGTGCACGGTGCCAATCAGCGCTGTCCCCAGGGCAAAAAGCATCAGGTATTTTGTTGCCATTTTCAGTACCTGTCAGAAACAAATAGCAAATATTGTTTTAAGTATTTCTTGCACTCAGACAAACGCGCATAGAAAGGAAGCCGTTTAAATAACGCAAATTCGGACGTGCACACAGTCTTTTATATCAGCAATTGTAAACAGCGCCCTTGCATGCACGCATGCATACCTGCTTTTAAATGCATCAAATGTTATCTGAGTCGTTCTTATCAGAAAACGTTTAAGAAAAACACGTAATGTAAAACTTATTAGGACCAAATGCACTTGCCAGGCAAGAAACATGCTTTTTTGTTGTTGTTGTTTTCATACTGATTTTATATAAACTATCTAAAATTCATTTTACATTATTTCTTGTTTTTTTATTAAACAAAGAAAATAAAAGAAGAACCTGACGACTAACTGAGATAATTCTGAAAAATCGGACTGAAGACATCGGACATCTTGACTTCGGGCGTCCTACTGTGTTACCGGATGTCCGCGCACAGACTGGAGAACGCGCGGCGTCTCCAGTTCCGAATCCCTGTCCAGAGTGCTGAAAACACTCCTCACTTTATAATAAAACTGCCTTGTTTCGCCAATGTTTTAACTATTAACAATCTGCATCATAATATCAGCGTATTATTCTATAACCAGACAAACGAAACCACTAAATAAAAGTTGCAAGAAGAAACACAATTTCGCGATTTCTCCGCTCCGTATTCTACCTATTATTTTGCAAATTGTCACACACTTCAAAACGTAAGACTTTTAATGCATGACATCGTCTTACCTGTAAGTGATACTCCTACAACACAGATCTGTGTCAATACGACACTTGATGAAACTGAATAAGAGTATTTAGTGCTCAGACGTCAGATTATCCAAAAACATGATGTGGCTTTTTATATCAAGTTGGAAATCGCTACTGTTTTTGTTCACAGAGGGCAGATGATACATTTTAGTGTCGGTGTGATGCTGAGCAGTCCGGAGCGTGTTTTCTCCTCGCCTTCGAGTTCAACAGAATTCAATGCGCGCTCCCGCCTCCACGGTGCAATGGGAGGGATCGTGAACGCGCTGCCTCTCCCTTCAATTCCGCATTAAAGCCGCGGGGACTTTACCGTCCAGATGAAGGTTATTCATAATTCAGATACAGTGTCTGTGGTTTGTCTTTTCGGTGTTAACGGTAAAGATGGGCACGCTAAAATGCCTTCATTTATGAACTGTCAAAAGTTACCAGATATATGTAGCAAAACAACAGCAACAATGTTTTTTTATTACTTTCCTCCTAAATAAGGATTAAATAATTTAAAAAGCATCAAAGGACAATAACAAATGCTTTTGAGAAACTCCATATATGATGGTTTATCTATCGGTCAAAGGGGCAACGAAAATCCTGCGGTCACACCAGACCTTAAGCAGGCGAAAATTGTGAGACCCCTACAAATACAGACAACAACAGTATATATCACCACGCACCAAAGCATTAGGTTTTTATGTGTGTGCATGCACTTTTGTTATTGTTTTTGTTGTTTTAAAGTTGTATTATACAAAATGGGATACAGATATGATCTATTTGGCGCTTTTGACGTGTGATGTATGCAGTTGCTGTCCGTATTCATAGGGGTCTCTGTAGATTTTTTTGTATGCTTAAAGTCTAGTATGACCGCGGATTAAGGTCATAGTATTTTTTTAAACAATACACGGAAATATTTTCTATAATGTGAAAATACTCATGCACCGCTTAACTGCTGTTAGTTTCCTTGTAAAGAAGGCAACCACCCCTTTAAGAAGCTTTAATTTTTCTATATTCTGTTTAATTATGTCCATACAGTTAATAGTAAGCTAGTTTCGGAGAAGAGAGTATCTGTATGCATCTGATATTGCTTAAGAAAATAGCATTAAAATCTGGATTTAGTAGAGGACGAGCGCCCCCTGCTGTACAGTCTCCATCTGTCACCTTTTCTGCACTAACTCATGTTTTCTGACATTATATTTACTCATCATACTATTCAAATATGACATGGCACGTTTTTAAATTATTTTAAGTTGCTTCTACAGATTTAAATTAGTCATATTTGTTTGCATTCAACCATTTTCTATAGCATTTATCCCTCCTGAGGACTGCTGGCGCCTGTCTCACTATTTTGGGTAGCAGCAGACAAACACTGTGACCCATCACAGTATTTACTGACATTCTCAATAAAATGCACTAACGCAGACTCTCATTAATATGAAAAACATTTAAGGCTTGTATTATAAAAAGGCATGTGTGTTTTATAGCAACAGTGGGAGATAGTAAAAAAGTGAAAAAAAGGTTAAAATAGGATTTATAAATTAGCTAAAATATATGCATTATAAAACATACATACAACTGTACAGAGGTTTTAAGTTCAACAAAATCATGCCACTAAACAAAGATGCTTTTGGAACACGTTTAAAATACATTTCCAGGAAGGATTCAGCTTAGGTTAACAACTCTAGGCTCACATGAGAAAAGCTGGTCAGACTGCATCAGACAGACCACTGAGATTTCAAACACTGAATATGAAAATTCTTTGCATTTTTCATACCACCCTGCTACAACCTGGAGCCTCTGTCTTTTCTCCAGGTCACACCGGCGCTTTTCCAGAAACGTGAAATATTTCAAGATTTATACGCCACATCACTCTCTCTCTCTCTCTCTCTCTCTCTCTTAACTAGGGCCTGAAATTTGTTTCCAAAAATGTGGAAAAAAGACTAATATTGGGTGGGCTTGTAGAAGTCATTGCAGAAAGACTATGTCTGCAAAAAAAACTACATTTTAAGGTAGAACTGCTTCATTCAATACAATGTATTTGTATACTGTTTTTGCAATACATATTTCAAAGCAGCAAAATTCTGTTATGACTGTGATAACGGACCCAAGTGCAAGCAGCGGACTTGTCAACAAAATATCTGTATAAACTAGATTAAATAAAAACAAGGCTGGTATAAAAACACCCAAAGGCAGCCAACAGGACTGACTAAACAAAAAACTCCCATGAGAGAGAAAACAGAATAAAAATAGTAAGACTAAAGCTTGTCTGAGTGGTCACTGGCTGATTGGACTTTGGAAACAAAGTGACTGAACACACATGGGTATTAAACAGGCAAGAAACTAAGAATGAGAGCAGGAAATACAGATGCAGGGCATGAACTAATAAAGAGATAATTAACAAGGAAACAAGGGGGAGGAGCCAAGACTCAAGACAGGAGAGCACATGGTACCAAGAAAACAAACAGGAGGTAACAAGGGTTACCATAAACGTTTCATTCAACTTTAATCAGGTATTTATAAATTCTTTAATATTATGGGCTGTGTGTTGTCACATAAAGCTGTATTTATGATCTCAAGTTGTATGAGCCCTCAGAATATTGCTGATAATGTGCTTCTAAAATGATGTAGCATTGCAAATACTTTATTTCCATTAACTTGGTTAGATGGTGAGAGACTGAAAACAAACATGACATTTCACACTTTAGTATTGCTAATGTGAGTTTATTTCGTTTGCTTTTTTTCATGACAATTAATAACAAATTGGTCCATACTGTATATTTCTAAAGGGAAGGTACAAAATATTTTAATTGATTTTTTATTTTTATGATAACTTTGATCTTATCTTGCAGTCTTATAACTCATTCGGGCATATCATACATTCACTCTTTGGTCTGTTATATTTTTAATTCAAATCACATTCTCTTGTGGTCTCAGACGTTTGCAACGTTTTTGTTGGTTGTATTTGTAACAGCAAAACTCACAAATCCTTTTCAGAACACTGATGTGATGTTTTCCTAATACGGACTGTTGGTGTTAAAACAGGCAGGTGCTGTAGACAGTAACTTTGTGACTGATCTCCTGGAGCAGATCTCTCACAGCTTTCTCTAGATCCACCAGCTCATTGGCTTTGTCTTCCAGCAGCTTCTGATTCTCATCATAACTCTTCTCAAGATCTGCCAGAACACAGAAATGTAACATTACAAGACAGAACAATAAAACTACCTTGGCAACACTTAAGTATCAAGATGCAGTAGGTGATTTCTGAGAAACACTGTTGATAATTGAAATGGACAGCCAAATAAACACACTCCTCTCTTTATTGCTCCGCCCTCAAAATGACAAACACACAATGCAACACAGGCAATAGTAACAGCTGGCACATACGTCCCTCTTGCTGATTGGCTACGAGAGCGTTATAATGATGTGGTGACCGGTCCGATCCACTTTGTTTTTCTCGTGTTTACACAGCCAGCAAAATGCGCAAATATTTTCTTTTGACACAAAGAACAAACATCTAGCAAATATTCACAAAATTGTTTGGGTGTTGATTTCAATTTTCAACCGTTTCTCAGAAATCTTGTAGATGTTTTTTGTTTGATGTTTTGAGGTTTTTTTTGATTGGTTAAACTAATGGTGTCTGGCATGTCAGGTTAAAAACAAACTGAGGAATGATTTGATAACACCAAGAAAGTGTTGTAACATTAAAAATATCAGCAACATATTCAGAAGTATTAGAAAAAATGATAGATATATTTATATATAGACCTTTAATTTCAAGAACATGTACCTTTAAGCAGCGACAGTTTGTCGCTGGCCTGTAGCAGCAGATCTTTGGCTTCCTGTTGGAGCTTCTCTGCTCTTTTCTTGGCCTCCGCCACCCCTTCTGCTTTCTGTGAGATGAGACCCTCTACTGTACTGTATTTATCTTTCAGCTCTGAGTCCAGTTCCTGAACGCACAGTCAACCACAACACAAAGTTACAGGAGCTCGACAACACAAACACAATATTATCAAAGACGCAGAACAAACGTAAACGCAGGCACCTTTCTGAGCTGCTCGGCCAGCTGGTTGATGTTCTCGGCGTCTTTCTCGGTGATGTTGACGCTGGTGGAGGTGTTCAGAGCCTTTTCTCTTAGCAGAGCTACGTCGCTTTCCAACTGCAGGAGCCTTCGTGTGGCGTTACTCAGCTTGAGCTCAGAATCGGACGTCTCTGACTCCACCTGTTCTCCACAAGAGCCGGAAAAATTAGCTGCCTTATATTTTTCAGTGTAATCAATATTGTCCTATTTTAAATCCTTACTGATTTTAAGCTGCTGTATTTTATGTTTTTTAATAATTAAACGGTAAGTTCACATGACTTGTAAGTTGACCAAGTTGATTAAACTTATATATAATTGTTGATTAGTTCATTGTGCATTAACTCTTAATTTTTAAAAAATTTATTATCTAAAATCATGTTGTAGAAATATTTTTCATTGTAGTTAACTAATGTTAACAAACAGCTTAACTTTGTGTTACCAAAGTGTTGCCCCCAAAAAATAAGTATCTCGTACATTATTCTAGTATCCCATTTGAAATATAGACTTTGACTAATTTTCAGTACATGCATCATTCATCATTTAAAATAATTCTCAGCTGAATCAAGTGTAACACGTCTGAACACACATCTGGTCATACAAAACAGTGTGAACTCACCGAGACCAGCAGGGCTTGTGTTCCCCTGATGTTAGCTGTGGCCTGTTTCAAGGCCTCGGTTACAGAAGTCTGTGCTTGTTCAGCTTGCTGCAAAGCCTCCTTCACCATTTCAGCTGTGTCTTTTACATCTGTGGCCTCCTTCCTGTCAAACATCCAGGACATATAGACGCTGTTCAGCAAGCTGGCCACTAGGTGGCACTACTATATAATTTTTAATGCTGATT
>JAZGTK010008821.1:0-17874 GCA_036877625.1 Ambastaia sidthimunki | reverse complement strand
AATATTAAGACTCATCAACAACGTGAAATATACCAGCTGCAATTAATTATGCAATATTATTGAAAACAGCCTGTAAACAATTTCTTTTAAACAAAATGGTTGGGTATGTTTTTTATTGATGAAAAATGATGATCAAATACAAATAAAATGGTGAGTGATCGTGTGCAAAAAAAAGGTAGTTTGCAGACATAAAAGAGCATCTCGATCACGTCGAATGCTTTTTGTTAGCCTTACCTTTAGCTTTTCACTGTTGTTGTTACTTGCAGCCTCTGTGTAATTGGATATCAGCTGTCTAATAGGTGAATGCTTAGGCTCCATTCTCACTAATTACAATGTACTAATAGACTCTCCAGCACTGGCCCATTCTCCTCTTTTAATGTCACAGACAAACCACAGCGCTAAAAATGTGCTCGAATCATCTCACCGCAGTCTCTTCTCCGTGGCTGCCTCCTTCAGGCTCCTGATGGATCCTTTTTTTTTTCACAAAACACAGAACAGAAATGCATTCTGATGTAGAGGAAAATAACATAGCAGCAGTTTCTGTGCAACAAAACGGTCTGCTGTATTTTAACACTCAAATAACCTCGCAAAGATGTTTCTGGAAAAACATGCTAGTGAGGGTAACATGCTCAGATTGACTGTGGTATGTAAATAATTAAAACAGCATTCCTACATTTTCTGAAGAGTGGTCATTAGCACATTGCTATGCTGTTGCTAGGGTACTAGGTGTGGTTGCTAGGTGATTGCAAAATTGCTCCCTCCTAAATCGCCATAATTTTCTGGTTGTTAAATTTTTGTTCCTTATTTATTTGAATTGTATGGTTTCATTTGTTTGTTTGTTTGTTTATCCCCAATTTATTTTCCACCACGTAAAAAGTCAGTCTGAAAAGTAATTCTCAACAAACTACGCGACATGAATATAAAACATACAAGTTTCATAGGTTTGTTCAAATCCTTAACTTTAAGTATGAGCAACAGAGAAGCTCACCTTAGCAAGCCCCACTACATAATGATGCAACACAAGAGCTGTATGTCTGTATCCATATACACGGTTTGAAATGAATAAAAAGCTGAACACAAGTTCTGTAATTTAAGTCTGATCTGGGTAGAAGCTTTTCACTGGAACAAATTCAGAAAGGGCTCAGACTATTCATTCTGTTGGGTAACTAGAGATATCTCTATAACTAGAGAGATGATACAGAAGGTCTCTGAGGACGTAATCATCTTTTATCCTCTTAAATCAGCTCACTGAGAGACTTGTCTTGGGGTTCTGAGATACCGTCTCATGTGTGGTAAACTACAACATAATTGGAGCTGCTGAGAGCCCCAATAAATGTATCTGAGATGATGCCACTACAATTAATACGCCGCACAGGTCCCAGTTCAGCCTGCGGGAGAAACTAAAAGAATCGTAACAGCAACCCATCTGCTCTCCAATACCCAGAACATTGTGGAGATATCAGATTGGTCCTAGACTTGCAGAGACACACAAAAGAAAGACGACAGATGATGGCAACATCTGCATCCAGCGGATCTATATTATAAGGAGTTGCCATTTGTATCTTCTAAACATATGTATTTGTGTTGACTATAAGCCCAGGGTCAAGACAAAAGCCTTTGAAAATACAAAAGCACAACTACACAATCACACACAAACACAATTAGGTCAGAACTCAAGCTTTTATGAATGAGTGAGAGGTGTAAACCACAGGAAGCAAAATGCTATCTGCCCAAACTCCTTTACGCATGTAATCCATCACCTCTCAAAAAAGCTGGGAAACAACCTTTTCCTCACGAATGAAAATGTCACAATATGTTTATGGCTGTGGTTTGGAAAACTTACTTGGAATGCTTTAAAGGTGCACAGCCCAGAATCAATCAACACAGTTCTACTACTGTAGTCTTTCTGTATGACTTCTGTGCCAGTACGCAGTTATATTCTGCCAGGTCATTAGCACATTTAATTAACAGTGAGAGCTGGGAAAGAATTGGAACTATGGACAAAGATTCCTCAACATCTATTTACTTTTAATTCCATATGCTGCATATAAGTTAATAATATTAAAACAGCCTGGGTTTCAAAAACATAGTGCATTTTAAAGAGCCTGTAATTAGCACAGAGTTGGGATAAATAGTAGAATCTGTCTATCACTCAATGTCTTTATTTTTAACATTGCACACATAATGGTTTGCATTGGCTACATTTTAGGCTGATCTAAGACCAATTTTGCTGCCTTTCTTTGTTTAATTGAAAATGTTGGTTCAAAACCTTTTTGTTCTGTGAAATTCAAACTGATATTTTGGAGAATGGAGGGAATACATAATGGATAACGTATTTTGCTGTGGCTTCAGAAGAGTTGGAATAGACGGCATAAATCAAACTAATTACCTTTATGCTACTTTTATGGTGCGACTTTCTTTTCTGGTTGGCGTTAGAAAAACAGCAGAAACATTTTGCAAATATCTCATTTTGTGATTTCTTAAGAAAGAAAAATCATAGTTTTCAAACGGAATGAGAGTAAATGATAACATAAATTTTTATTGGTATTTAATGTAAGCTTTTAGTCAGTACAAAGTAAAGTCAGTACAAGTAGTAAACTATTCTGGTCTTAATAGGAATATGCTGCTTTTAGGATATTTATAACAAACTACACCTCAGACTACTGTGTTAGTCTGTCAGTGTTATTTGGACAGTAATTCAAATAGTCATTTTCTTTTCATTTTTGGGTACACTGTTCCTTTAAGACTGAATGTTTGATCATTAATTAGTACTGATACACTTTAGCGGCCTGATATAAAATCTTGCAATCTGTCGGCATACAAACAATATAAGGTCACATTAACTTTATACTGCCGCACTTCAATCAACCTGAGAACTTCTGTGATGAGCTGAGAGGGAATAAGCTGGCAGAGATGATGTTAAAAGCAGATACGTGACGAGTGCAGCTGTGATATGTGAGCGGGGGGATTAGCTGCCACGGCGACCTCAGTGTGCGAGACTAGTTTGTTCCTTCATTACGGCCGGGGGTGACAGATCCTCAAGACAGATCGTGCCACATATTTTTGTCCAATTAGATCATCCACCCTCTCTGACCCAATCGCCATTCTGCCCATCAGATGTTCCCATTTATCAATTAGCTCTCTTTAGGGGCACGTCTTAATCTATGACTGCAGGGGTAATCAGCCTGACTAATTCTCTACATGTAGACGACGGATCCTCTCCAGATTGTGCAGATTGTGTTTTGCAGCGTGTGCATATTGCCCGGGAGACATCTGTGTGGAGTTTAGTTGACTTGCTGGTTGCTGTTCCTCGCTGTGTATCTCAGCTGTATTTACTGTAACTTTTCCCCTAATTATATTTGTGTGTTTCAGGCAAAGAGAGAGTCTAATGAGTGAAAACAGAATGATGTGCTGTCCCTCTCTCTCTCTCTCTCTCTCTCTCTCTCTCTCTCTCTTAGTCCTGGCAAACCGAGCCATTGTCTTTTTCTATCTCTCTCTCTAACACACATTTTGCGCCCACAGTGGGGAACACACACAGCAGGATAACACCAGGGATCAATGATGGATTGATGACCCAGAGCTAACGATGAAGACTACAAACAAACTCTCAGCAGATGCTCAATCCACACCCTCTGTCTCCCGTGTATTGTCATAGAACTAAGTGGTATTTCCCCACCAACATTGTTGCTTGTGCGGTGGGGGGTAGGCGGAGCCACGCTGGTATGATACGACCACAACCGTGGAGAAATGGAAAGGTCAGCACTTTTGCTGGTCTATAAATGTGTCATGGATCTGATTTCCCTCCCTCAGGGCTGGGGAAGCTTCTTCAGTGGGAGGTGTTCTCTGGTGTAGACAGTGGCTGCCTTTACTGTCACCACAGTGCTGAGGTGCCATTTATCACCAACAGCTCGTATTCCGACCCACGAGTGGTGACAACAGCATGACATCAGACTGATGGGTTGAACTGTGTGCACTGTGTGGGTACATCCTATTCTGTGTTTGTGAGTGTATGTGGAGAGGAGAACTGGGTTGGTAAAAGCATTTGCCTGTTCACAAAGTGAGATACTGTTGAGATGTTTCTTTACCAGGTCTGATTTGACCTTTAAAACACCTACTTATTCACACTTATTCTCAGAAAAGCAAACTGACAGAACATTGCATTGTGGAACGCTGACATTTTGGTCTCAAAATCTGTTCTTGCTTAAATGCAAACAGCAGAAAGTTTTTAAAAGCTGTGATTTTAAATAATAGTAACTTTACAAAATGAAACTTCTTTTTCAGAGAATTTGATCTTTCTTTCTAATCATTTAGACCACTTATAACAAAAATGATGTGAGTACACCAACAGGTATCACATCTATCAAGCAATTTTGTACTCTTGGTAAAATTGTAACTGTGCACGGCCAATGTTATTGCCTTTTTATGCTTCTTTGTTTTCCTCACTTTGTAAGTCACTTTGGATAAAAGCGTCTGCTAAATGCTTAAATGTAAAAACACATCCCACATCACTTCCTGTTTTCACTCTCTCTTAAGATTATTTAAAAAGGACGTCCTTTCCACAAAGATGCTCTCAACCTTGTGTTTATAGCTAGTGCTGATGAATGTCATAGATCACCATAATAGCTGGTGTCAATACCAGTAAAATCAGCATCATCAATAGAAAATGAAAGTCATGTGAGTGCAATGAATCTTCTTTTGAAACTGTGTCCTTATTACAGAATGATATTTTTCTCATGAGGCTGTAGTCAGTTGGCGTTGTATTATCTCTGAAAAAATCTAATCAATTATTAAAGGTGATTAAAGGCTTTTATTGTGAACTACCTTTTCCAGTTTAATGTATGGAGTTGTCAATATGTAAGCCATTGTAAACACCTTCAAAACACTTTCTGTTTGTTTGAGCATCTCAACCAGCCCAACACAAGTGTTGGCTCAACCAATGATGTGCTTTTGGAATAGAACTATCAGTTTGTTTGACTTATGGCAGACGGACAGGAAGTGTTTAAAATGAGTAGGTTGTGTGTCTGTGGCTGTTTATTTATCCTGCCTTTTATCACTAGCAATCCTGTCACTTCCAGATGTAAATGTGCAGGTTTGTTTATGCTGCTGCATATTTAAGACAGTCAGAGAGAGTGAGACAGTGACAGAAAGAGATAAAGAAAGAGAGAGATGGGATTTGAAATCCCGTATTCCTTTATTATTTGTTTTTTCACCAAGCTTAAGTGATAATGACAGTTTTGTGAAGGTGTGAAATATGAGTTGTATGATCTGAATTTTTCAACTTTTTGTATTCATTTCGTTTAAGACATACATTTTGTATAGATCCATTCAACTACATTATACAGTATCCACTGACTCTAATGGACTCTTTTTGGAAGAGCGACACTGAGTGGCCTCTTCAAATCAGCAATGCAAAATAGACTCAGTACACAGAATGCAGGCGATGAAAGACAATTACTGCATTCCGGCAGAGAGGCTGAGTGAAACCAGAACTTATCATACAGATGATGGCAGAGCCAATATCAGCACTGAGAGAAGACGGCAATTAGATCATCTAGGAGGGCATAACATTAAGCACTATTTTTCTTGTTTTCTTTTGTGGTCCTAGTATAATAGTCCCTAATGTGATATATAATTCCGGCTCGGACATTTTTGGGAAATTGGGAAAATGGTCAGTGGCAGAGAAATAATGTTTAGAGAGGGTTGTGTAAATAGGGATTTTGAGTCAGGAGGCAAAGTAACATAAAATCTAATAAAGCTCCTGCAGTGGAAAGCAAACAAACAAACATTTATAGCTGGGGAAAAAGAATAGATTAGGATTATAGAGGCATTTATCTTTTTTGTCTATTTGTGAAGCTCATTTGAGATGCAGAGGAGGTCTGAGATAGTCTTTGATATGGTAAAGAGCTGGTATGTCTGGTTCCTCAGCTGCTCACATGAAAGAGAGCAAGAAAAGGGGCATCAAAGAGGACCTGAAGGGTGGAGAAATCATTTATTGTTCTATTTTATTTCATTTTATTCGTTGTTGACACACAAACATACTCGAGAGAACCACCATACAGAGGCTATAGTCACACATCCTTCTGTAACGAACTCCTTGTCATATATTTTGATGCACGCAAACATAGACAGACAAAATGCACCAGACTTCAAAAGCCATCAGAGATCCGATCCAGCACATATGTATCTGTGAATTCACAGCCCTCTCCGAAGCTTTTTAGCATTCCATGAGTGCAAACTTTAAGAGAGGTGAGAGAGCATCACTATCATAAAAATAAGCTTAAGGGCAAAATGCTCTTACTTGTTCATTAGACAAAGAATAGACAGAAACTTCAGCTATGCATATTATAAAAGAAAAAGGAAGTAAACATATAGGAAGTAAATCTGCATTGGATATCAGTGCAGGTTTTTGGGAACAACTATTGTCCTTCATTGCCGTTCAAATGCGTTTTAGCCTTGAGAACAACCCTGCGACACAAAGGAATATATCACTCTTCACAGCAAGAATGCACACGAGAATAAAAGTTTACAGATTCCAGAAATGAATCACTTAGATGCTGAGCTGCAAAAAAGCTGATGGAAATGCAGAGGAGTAAACCAAAATGATTTATGGTTTCATTTAACTTTAAAAAAATGTATACATGCTCATTGCAAACATGTTCGCTTAGACCAAATTACTGTTTTGCATTTTATTAATAACTTCCGAACAGGGCCCATTTAAATGGCTATATCAATACAGCGTTTGTCTCGCCTTCTTGTGACCAGAAGTAAGAAGGCCACAGATTTTAGTAGCGAATGAAGATGTTAATGCCACGTGGACTTCTCACTGCTAATTAGTTTGCCCGGGCAGTTAAAGGGCCGGTGCTAATGAGAGGCTGTGTGTGAGCAGCGCGGTATCAGCCCGCTACAGGGATAGCATGTGGAGGGAAGCTGAGCGTGTAAAATCGGAGTGATGTTTAATTAAAACTACATGTCAGTCCATGCCCTAAATGCTTCCAGCCCAACAACAGTCCAACACGCCCTCAATAAACGTCCGTCTGTCAGACTGCTGCATAATACGGGACTATGTGTTTGAGGGGACTGCTAAAGACCGGCTACATTCAATATTGAATTCAACTTCCAGATACCTAGATTGAAAGTCAACTTGAAACTTTCTCACACACGCATGCGCACGCACACACACACTTTTTTCATGCCCTCACTGCTGCATTTCCAAAATGATGTTTCTCCTGAGTGTGTGAGGAGACCTCCAATTCACAGTGCTGTTTATTCTGTCTGTTTGAGTTCTTCTTACTCATGCACTTTGCAGATTTTTCTATCTGGGCCAAGCTGCATGCATTGATTTTACATTAACTCGCTGTCATTATTGTAAGAAGGATTATTAGGAAATGTTTTGTTCAAAATATAGTGTCATGATACTGGTTCATTCAGAGAAACCCTGAGGGCGGGATCTTGAACATTCCTTTGAGTCTCGGTTTAGCTCTTGTTGTCCACACGTGCCAAAATATGATGCATTATTCATTTATTTCTTAACACTGATCCAATTAGCAATGTTAAAAGTCAGAAACAACTGTGCTCAATAATACTTTAGGAAAATAACTGTTGCTAATTAATTTTACTGTAAGGCATGGGAGAGCTATGATACAAGTAATAATCTAAGATAGTTCTCCAAAGAATATTGACATCATGGCTGGAACAAATATTGTTGAGGGGAAATAATCTCACAATGATTGAAATTATACATTTATTTCAATATACATCTTGCAACACAATTATCATGAAACATGCCCAATTTCTAAAGATAAACTCGATGGACATGAAATGTTAGACATATGTAAGCAATATTGACTGTGTTATTATTTAGCTGTTGCAATGTCCACTGAAAGGGAAAGGCATCCAACATAAGCAAATTGCCAATAAATTATGTTTTCTGCTGGGAGGGTGATGGGAGCCCGAATCACAGATTGAGAGAAATTGAGAGAGGGAAAGAGAGAGAGAGAGAGAGAGAGAGAGAAAGAGAGAGAGAGGCGTAGAGAAAGAGAGAGAGAGTGCTGACGAGCACCGGCCAGCACACGCGTGGATGTTTCCTCGCAGTGGTGCGCACACGCGTTTCACTAGTTTTGACAAGGGATTGCTTTTCTCTTCGTGGGGACATCACTAAAAGCGCAACATTGTTTTCCATCACGTCTTTTTTAAGCGTGTGATTGATGGGGATTAAATCACTGTAGAAACATCAATCATCTCTGAGAGCGGATCAGCACCGGATGGCAGAGGTACAGTTTGCTGAACGGTCTTTTCGGATCAGGGAGGGTTTCCTGTCAAAATCATGAATTACCATGTTGTGCAATGAGCTGTGCCGAACACGCAAGACGCGATGTGCTTCTTAAATTAACATCAACTTAATTAAACCGACTGCATGACGGGAACCGTAGAAGGACAAACAGTTAATGGCTGGCTAAGTCTACGTTTAGATAAAAAGTATTGTGATTTATATGGACATTTCTAATGGGTTGAGTGTTTGAGTATTGTGTGAGTTTCAGTGCAGTTTTTAAAGTATTCGTTCGTGAATGCATCGGACACCTCGATTATACTTAACTAATGGGTTATGAGATCCCAAAAGTATCGCAAAAATAACGCGTAAATGTGATCTCACATATTGTCTCATAAAGAATGGAAGATAATTACTTTAACAGTTAATTTTAAATCGTGTTAAAGTGGGAATCAAACTGTGTTGTGTGCATGTGCATGGACGTACACCAACACACGCCATCATATAGGGACCGTTATTTCCCAGACTGTCCCGAACTACAGTATTTGCATGGCTTTCTATTAAACATACTGTAACCTAAATGGTTTTACAAACAACGTCCATGCGTGTCCGGTTACAGCAGTGGCACGAGACATGTTATTTTTCTGCTGCAGTGTGATCAGCGGTAAGAGCACGAGCCCGTGACACATCAACAACCTGAAGCATCCTCGAACCTTTCACCTCTCTATCTGTGCACTTTTGTGCACGTTTGCGCACACGGTGGGTTTATTTCCGAAAGCACATTTCTGTAAAGACTTTCAGCTATTGAACACTGTCATCGTTGTTGTCCAGACAAAAAGATTTAATTGACTTTTGTGACAGTATTCAACGATATATAGAATATATGATAGTGTTGTCACACAATGCGGTGAACTGCCACAATGGGAACATGCCATTCAATAGCATATTGTAAAGCAGAACTATTCAGGCATGTAAAAGCAGGTTGGAATAAACGCTGCAGGAAGGGAACTGAATAGTCCTTTTATAAGGAATTGAATACTGTAGCATTTAAATAGTTAAACAATTGTAAAGCTCAAAATCATCACAAAGCAAAACTGATAAGGTAACATACAAAAACATACCAAGCCAGCAAATATATTTTAATTAATTAATCACATACAATTGTTAGACATTATGCTGTCCCCTCTATTATTTACTTACTTACATTTCAGTGTTTTCTTTTGGTCATTGTTTGTTAACTACATTTAATCATTCGTTGGATTTTATTAAATGGGTTTTTTCTGTTAACAGTGTTGTTATTCAGAGTTATAGTGTTTTAGAGTAGTCAGCTGACCAAGATTTAAGTGACTCACTTTAGCAGCATGAAGTCTTAGTTTGACTGGTCTGTTATTATAGTGAGGCTGACGTATAGGAGTGTGCTGCTGATAATACGCATGATTTAATGAAACATTTATGTTATGTGTATTCAATCATTTATAGAGATTATATAGGCCTATCTGTGCCCTAAAATTTCACATCGATTTTATGTGCCATTTATATGGCCAGTCAGATCATATAAATTAATCAAATAAATTGTGAGTGATTTAGATGCATATGGAAAAGAAATAACTCTAGAAAGTAAAAACCTCACAATTTATACCATTAATACCAAACTGTTTAAAGATGCCATGAAATTAAAATGGAGCTACTTTGTGGCTTGTAGCTTATGGGAGTAGTAAGTGGCATATCATGTAAATAATAACTCTAAACATAAATGTCATGTAAAAAAAATGAAAAATTCCAATTTTGTTTCTTTGGAATAACATGCACTTAAGCATCATGTCACAAAAATATGTATTGAGAAACTAAATAAAAACTAAATAGGGTCCATTTTGATTTCATGATAACTTCAAGTGACCTTTTCTACCCATCCGATCATGGCACACAAAATTGGCTGCAGGCACATGCCCTTTATCTCTTTTCTGTTTCATAAAAACTCAAATGGGTTTTCAGAGATCCGCACACCCTCCCCTTACACCACTCTGTCTACCCATTATCAGGACATCGGTATGACCGGTGTATTCCCACCCTGCTGGTAGCAGGCCATGGAAGTTCCACCTGCAGGTCTCTCCAGGGGTTCAGATGTGTGACAGGACCGCCTCCATTTGCAGGCAGACAGGCTAACTGCCTCCCTGCCAGTTTAAACCCCCCGCTGGCTAATTACTGTCACAATGTCAGTACGGACAGCTGGCAGGGCCATTTTGTGAAGTGAAGCCTTTGACTTGGGTTGGCGGGAAGTAGGCCTTTTTCCCATGAATGCTGCTGGAGTTATACAGCTGAAGGGAGCCTGGATCCCCATGTGTACCTCAAACCATGCAGTGGTCCCCATGTGGCAATGTGGAATGATGGGAAAAACAATTGTAGGATAAGATCTGCTTGTGCTAATTAGAGGGTGTGTTGTCATAGGAAGTGCTAGATATTTCTAGACATACACATATGATCACATACATTTTTGGTGCAGGGCTGCAGCTAGAATTCATGGGGCCCAGGACAAAATTATAAGGGTGGCCTCCATGCAGCCAGCAGTGTTAAGACATGTTTAGTGTGTTCCCTTGTATCTGGTTATCCCCCCTTGATAAAGACCTGGTTTGGTGCATTGTTTACTGTATCAGCATCAGAATTTATTAGAATCATAATCAGACTTTATCTCCCATGTAAGTTTCCACTTTGAAGAAAGGTGACTTGGTGAGATGCTCCCAAGGCGACAATAAACCTACACAATTCCAATAAACACGCAGTTTATGCAGTGTGGAGGTACAGAGAGTGGAACATTTACTTTCATTTGTGCAGTTATGTTTGGTATGCATTGATGGAGTGTTTGCATTATATTATATGGATAAAAAAAGCACATAAACAGTCTAAATGATGTCTATTAGCATAATGTTTGAAACAATATACTCTATATTATCTGCTGTAATGGAAAAATGGTTGGCTGTTCCATATATTTTTGCCCTGATATGTGCACCTAACCATCTTGTTACTTTGAGGCACAGCACAGCAAATGGATGTCCTTCTTCAACACTGACACAACATCCAATCTGTTATTTAAGCCTATCGCATTACTCCTTTAGGCCAGGCACTGTTAACCATCAGTGTAGCAGTTGATTTATTACTCAATAGACTGATATAATGTTCTGATATTGTGTGTTTGCCTTGTCACGCTTCCTTATTATTAAATGAGGCAGCATTTTAAATGAGATTTGCATTTCCTGAAGGACATATAAATAAGAACTTTGTAAAGTTTGGGTTCTTTGGTTCTGTGTCAATGAAATGGCACATCACAGCTGTGTTGCTGTCGTCATGACAACAACAGTCTTGTTTTTTTGACAGCTGCATGTATGTATCGGCACACAGTCACAGTGCAGTGTAAAGTCAGCTATAAATGGTTAAAGATATGCAAGGAAGACAAGAACAGTTAGAGGGCAATCGCAAGTCAGTATGCAAATATTGTAGTGACCTCATCACAGTTGGTTCCAATCTGATGAATATTCTAATGATATTAATCTGGCAAAGTCTAAATGGAGTCTGTATGTTAAAGTAATAGTTCTCCTGCTGTGTTTAGCATATGGGTTCAGAACAACATGAGGTTTAGTAAATAATGACAGTATAAGGACAATTTTTGGGTGAACCATTACTTTATGCGTTTTGAAGTATTACTTAATGTGTTTGAATGCAATATCAATTTCACGCTGCCTTGCAAACACTGTAATCAATACCATTTTAACAAACCAAATAATTAAGATAAAAATTCACTGTGTCCAAATTTAGTGGAGCACTTTACGCCCCAAGTGAACATTAGTTTCCATGACAACTTAGTCATCAATTAGTTCTTTGGCATCATGACAAGAGTACAGTAAATGGCATTCTTTCACAGAACAGACATTAGACATGATAAATGTATTCAAGCATATTATTCAAGTCATTTTAGCTCTGAAATCTTCATGGCAGCTTTTCTTACTCTTGCCTTTTGTGTAGGTACACGAGTGTTGGAACAAAGTTGCTGTTCTTTGTGTTCCATGAATGAACATATTGTACTATGACAGATAGATTAGGCAGGTTAGGTCTTTTTTTCTCTGATGCTGGGTGACAGTTCATAACACAGCCTTCCTCAGCCACATGTGTATCTGACAGTCAGATCGACTTGGGAATCCGTATGGCCTTCAATGCTCCACCAGGCTGACAAGTGTTTTCTATTACAAAAATTCAACGTGACACTGCCTTGCTGTACTGCATGCTATGGGTCAGCCTATCAAAGTAACCTTAAATATAGATATTTTAGTTTTACACCTGAATGGAACATTGGACGTGTGGGAGTTTAGGTTGGTCTACCTGGACAGGCGAGTACAGTGTGGTTTTGCCCTTCTTAACAGACAGCATAGTGCAGAGATCGTGTCTCCGAGCAACGGTCGCCTGTTAAGAGCGTGTGGGGTCTGAATTGAGTCGCTATTCAGAGAGAGAGAGAAAGATAAAAAGAGACAGAAGCAGGGACGATAGCATCTGTGTGCCACAATGTTGGATTGTGCTGCTGGCTTTTGCCTCTTTTGTAGCAGATATAGAGTCTTAAAAATTGCTTCTGGTGGTGGCCTTCAGTGTAGCAACATTAAAAAACGTACGGCATATGTTGTCATAAACCTGAGCCTAATCTTCCTTTCAAGATGAGATTATTAGTGGTTTGTTAACCCAAGGTATTAAACTGAAAGTGCAGTGTCCCACACTTGTCCCACACCGTTTGTAATGAACATTTTAAACCATGGGGCATATTGAGGAGGGACGTGCTATTACTTTTCTAAGTGATCATATAATTTTTATCATTTGGGCGATAAAATGGGTGAAAAAAATCATAATGAATGGAAGCAATTTATGGCGAAAGTGTCTCTGGAGGCATATTTAGGGGAAGGGGTAAGTTCTTTTGGCCTTTATGACTTAATGTAACCACACAGGATACCCTAGCAACTATTTTTCAACACCCTAGCAACTGCAAGGACCACTCAGAAGACCTTAACAGAAAGTAGCAATGATCCAGTAACCATTTATATGGAAAAGGGAGATTATTATTGTAGGACCCTGCAGTCTGAAGATTGGAATGTCTGTATGCCAAAAGTAATTTAGTAATATCTTTATTTTAATGTTTAGAAAACTAACAAGAAGGTCTGTAATTACTAGCATGTTTCAGTACAAATGTTTGGGAATTTGCTTACATTCTAGATGCTTTTTGAAGTTCTTGAAGTTGTGAACGTATAATTTCATACACATAACTGCTCCTCATGCGCTTTAATAAAACATGATGTATCTAAGCATTAATTCTGTATCGTCAGCCACCTGCCTTGGTAAATATCACAAACATAGTTAATGCATTTTTTATTAGACCCTTTGGCAAGAAATGTAAATAGAGCCAACTGCAATGAAAATCCCCAAACTGCTCTTGACGTAATTTACAAAATAATCTGGCATTTGAACTAGTAGCTGTTGACCTGAATAGTCATGTGGGTATTTGTCAGTCAGTCTGGACCAGACCAGACCTGCTATTCTTTTAGCTTCACACACTGCCAAAAGTGGTAACTTGGTATTAATGTTACAAAATACAGCACAATTAGATCATAAAACAGTGTTTACACTGTGCACTGTAAAAGGTGGTAGCATGCAGCTGTTGTTGCATTTGTGTAGCTTTGGTAAAGCACTGTGTTAAGGTCATGGGTTAGATTCTTAGGAAGAGCAGATACTGATTAAAACAAATGTATTTGCTTTGAATAAAAGCATCTGTCAAATGCATAAATGTTATTTTAAGCAATTATTTTTACCTATTCTGTCTTTTTAAATGCAACTTTTGTTGGTATAACCTAACATAATCTGATGATAAGTCATATTTTTAACTATTACATTTACATTTATTCATTTGGCAGACGCTCTTATTCAAAGTGACTTACAGTGAATTCAAGGTATACATTTTTTTTATCAGTACTTGTATTCCCTGGGATCGAACCCACAACCTTTGCACTACTAACGCAATGCTCTACCAGTTAAGCTACAGGAACACTGTAGCTCACTATTAATATTTTTAATTAAGATTTTTTTAGGTTACCTGACAAAACACCTCAGTTTTTATAAGTATATTCTTCCCTCTGTCTTGAACATCTGCGCTGTTGTGTCTCAAACATCTCGGGTTTCCCAAAGCAGCGTTTATGAGAATGAGTAGAGGAGACACAAGAGATACACTCTTCTCCTTCTTAGCACTGCACTGGGGACAGTTGTGTCACACTGAGATAAAGAATCTCCTGAGCGTGAGCAGACTCCCAATGCCCAGCCTGCCAAACTTCTGCAGTTTAAAGCTCTTCTGTCATCTCCAAGCAGAAAGACATAAATAGTAAGCGGAGAGATTTCTGGGTCTCGCCTCACGCCTTTGCCTGATTCTTTGGCTGAGATACCCACGGGACTTACTGAGACAGTGAAGGGAATGATGCAGTCGAGAAATTAAAAAATAAATCCTGCCAGTGAAACAAGATCTGCATTCTAATATCCAATATCTGTTCTAATATCTAAGAAGTTAATTCATGAGGGAGTCGTCCTATTCCATATTCTGAAACAGACACGGCTATTAAAGGGATAGTTTGCCCAAAACTGAAAATTCTGTGATCTTTTACTCATCCTCGTGTTACAAATCTGTATGACTTTCTTTTGTGGAACATAAATAAATAATGTAACAGAATGTCCTGCCTGCTGTTTTTCATACAATGTAAATGAAATATTGGTTTATGCTTTTAGTCTAAACAAAAAGAACAACATTTTTTTCATGTTGAAGACTTGGAATATAGTGCACATTTTGCTTTTACATACAAAGGTAAATATAGGTATTAGACTGGGTAGAATAAATGCATATGATTTGAGTGAACTGTTCCTTTAAACAAGAAGAGATGTTAAGCTACTTGACATTTTTCCAAAAGCATAGTGCTGTCTAAAACACAAAATGCCAGCCAAACCTCAAATATATGTTTAAGCAAGAAGTATCTAAGATTTGTAAAGGCAGAAGATGGCTTTTTTGTTTTAGGCGGCAGCAAAATGTTAAAGAAAAATAATAAAAATGAATAATATTTCGAATGTAAAAGTGGTACAGGTTGGGCAGGGACTGACTGAGAGCACTTTCTAAGCAGGAAATTGGGAAGTTAAGATTCAAATGCTGTGACATGCCACAAGATAGAATGATTTGTACAGGACAGATGTAGGGGAAATCATATCAGAGGACAGAGCAAGGAGAGGGAGATAAGAGCAAGGCAGGATAGCTGTAGTACTTAGATAAAGTCTGAGAATTAAATAAAGAATTGTTACATCTTCTGCTAAGAAACATGGCCCACAGGCCTGCTCTTTATACGCCATCAGATTCTGCTTCAAATTAAGGGCCTTAATGACCCTTTAGAATCTGAGGCAGAGTCTTTGTGTGCCTTTTAATGATACCAGAGAGAATCCAACACCTACTTATGCCTTTTCCTTGATATTTTATTTTTCTCTTCTAGTTTTCTCTTCCCTTTCCTGGCTTCACTTTCACAGAGTGGCAGTTGTAACTTGGTGCCGCAGGAATTGGCTTTATTAAGACAAGATTCTGTGATTACTGTTTCCACTTGCAGTGTAATGAAATGTTGTAAGAGGCAAATTAATAGGTTAAAGGGTAAACACAAAAGTTGAGAAGGACAGCTTTTTCTGACAAAAGCACTTTGAAACTGTCACTGTTGACTGCTATTAGGCGCGGGTGCATTTAAGACTTGATGGTTATTTGCATTTTTTGTCTAGGAGTGAAAAAGCCTCAATCACTTTGTAAGTAATTGTTACAAAAAAGGATATCTTGGGATTTTCTGTCAGAGCTTTTGTTTTGGTGAAATGAGAAGAAAAGCCTTTTCCTGATGTCTCTTTTAAGGAGCGCCTGTGGATTTTGAGGTAATATAATTGAATTAATCCTGTCATGATTATGAGTCTTTTTCCTTTTGTACAATTTCAGTTTGCTTATTCAAGGACGCGAAATTGGAGCTGTTTTCCTTTGTGAAACTCTCTGCAATGATGCGGAGCATCGTGGATGCTCTCCAGGTTGTTGCTATGCAGTTGCTTAGATGTTCTAGGTGGTTGCTAGGTTATTGAAAGGTTTTTTTTAGGATATTCTGGGTGGTTGCTTATTGGCCCATATTAAATGACCTCACACTCAAGTCTTAATGTTTTTTTTGATAGGTTCTATGTTTCTAGAATCTTCTCTGTGAACATTCAGTCTCAGCACAAACTTTGCATAACTGCTTCAGGTAGCCCTGCTAAGATTGTTGGACCTGCATTACTGTCTTCTCTCATTCAATCCCATCCAGCAGATGCTGCAAGGTCAGCCATCTTCAGGCACCACGCAGACTGCAAGACAGCTCTGGCCGGCTCCCAGTGAGGTCCAACTTTGATTATTTAGGCAGATGACATGCGTTTGGTGTTTAAAATGTATAAAGGCATTCGACGTGGCATCGCGTCTGCTGTTTCTTGGCTGTCAAGAGTGCTTTGAACATGCGACAGTAGTACGCAGCCCCCTCAGGGTCTTCCACACTGAGCCAGTCATCACAGATCCTGTTACTGTGGGCTTCATACAGTTAAAGCTGCTCTGAAGCAGTATCTCCAGCAGCCACAGAGACGAGAGCGAGTGAGACAAGTGGAATTGAGGCATTTAAAGGACAGAATGAATGAGGTCACGGCAGAGAGGAGGAAGCAGAAGTGGTGCTCAGGGCTGACGTGATGTTCTCTCTTTCACATCTACTCGCTCCTTTGTTCCAGAGAAGGAAATATTGAAAGTGTCAGGTGTGTTGTGCCAAGTCAGAAACTCATGCCACAAAAACAAATTTAGGCACATCTGTGTTGACTTCTTCTGCAGGTACTCAGTGGATGAGATGTGCCATTTATGAGTACCACATAACCACATACACGGCTAAATATGGTTATCACTGCTAATCTGAGTGCTTAGTGCTGTTGTGTACATCCAGAGTTTTCATTTTTGTGTAATAATCACATTTAAGGAGCTTTGTTTTAATTGGCAACAGTGCAGGAAAAGAATAGTAGCTGGTTGCATAAAACAACAGAAGCAAAAGCCTCTACCAAATGGTTGGATTAGCAGTTATTCAAATAACTAAGTGAACAAACACATAATTGGTAATGCTAATATGGCTAGTTAGATCAGTTACAATTACAGGTCAAATGTTATGTTACCTAATTAATATTCATAAGCCAGGTAAAAAAAAAGTTTGTTCTCACCCACTCAGATTATTCCTGCACCTCTCATTGCAGACAACAGAACTGACAACTGAATTTTAAATCACAATTTCAGGATTGACTCCTGTATTCCATTCACACACACAGTTCTAATTTGGAGGATTCACATTTAAATGCAGTTGTCACTCCCAAATCTTAGCAGCGTGTATGTGGCCTCTTTATCTTAAAGGATGGATCTTGGCTTGTCTCAGCAGAGACGAGCATTGTTATGAGCCGGCTGTGCTGAGCTCAGACCGCTCTTGCTGATATAGCTCCATGGGGAGCACTTGCTCATTGCAGTTGCCAGGCTGGAT
>JAZGTK010008820.1:0-17874 GCA_036877625.1 Ambastaia sidthimunki | reverse complement strand
AAAGATTAAGGAAGGCTGTTGTCATTTTTTGTTTGATGCTAGACGTTTTTGATGCTTTTTTAAAAAACTGTTTTTCAATTACTATTAGCAAACTGGTCCCCAGGTTATTTTTGAGTGGTTGTACGTGAAGTTCACACAGGCGTTCTGGCGGAGAAACACCAGCTGTAGTTTGTTCGATTAAAAACGAGCATAAAGTCTGACAAGCAGAAGGTGTTTATCCTAAATTAACATTTTGTCTTAATTTGAAAAACTTTGTATATTGTCAAATCATTTAAAATCAAACAAACTGCGGAACGTTTCGCTTGAACATCAAAGTGTTTGTGCTTTGAAGTTTTTTAACGTGTCCAGCCCGGCAAATGAAAAAGCCCTGAAAAAATAAAGCCCTCAAACTTGAGCGGTAAAACTGGCCCTAAATCAGTCCCGCCGAATCATGTCCCAAAGAATCAAGATGTTCTTTTAGGCAGTGAGGAAAGCAGATGTACTCGCGAGTAATTGACGGATGTGGGTGACACGATGGATCACAACAGAGGCGTTAATTATTTTCTTGGCTGTCGCTTTTCGTCTCCATTTTGAAGACGGGTGTGAAGACTGACTTTCATCTCTGGTGCAATGTCACCGACAGGACCGGAGATTTCCGCTTCCACGGCACGCTCCTTCTTTAACCCTAATTGTTACAGTACAAATGAAATTACCGTTTACAAACCGGCGCTCAGTTGCCACACTCGTCTTCTTTAGGCAACTCGTAAAATAGCCTGTAATGATAGTTCATTGATTCCTGTTATTATAATCATTCACAGTGCGTGTGCTGCTAGTCTGGAAAACAAAACTTTTAGTGATTCTTCCACAAAGAGCACGTGATTTCCCACCGCTCAGTTTTTTATCTGGTAGCGTTTAATCACAGACAGGAGCAGTTCTGAAGTTGTGTATTATTCATTCCGTTCTCTGCATCATACGATGCTGTTATAGTTCCAGAATTGTTAAATAGCAGCGTTTTATCATTAAAACTGCCTCGCTGCTTTTGGATCAGCATTCAGACGGTTTATGTGCACGAGTGTGTGTCTATGGCCGTGCTATCTAAAGCTCGAGTTACTGCATTATGCATATAAAAAGCATAAATATGCAGCGACCCACCATCCAGCTTGAAAAAAGGTTAATTCTTGTCGGCTGGTACGTAGGATCACAGTGTTCCGTCTTTGCAAGTTCTTGTGTGGATTTCGTAATTCGTTCGTGTGTGAGACTTTTAAACTATAAAGCTGTGGAAAGTCAACAAGCCACATTTCAAGCTTTTCCGCCCTGTTGGCTATCGCTTTCCTATTCAGTTGTGTTACTCTGTGGGACAGTATTGTGCACTATCAAATATCTGCCTTTTTGTGTGTTTTGTTCTCTTGCTTTGGCCCTCGGAAATGTGTGACTCATTTTTCCCCCAAGGGCTTTATTTTGTTGGATATAGCACTTCTGACAAAACCTGCCACCTTGAATGCTAATATTGTTCTTTGTGGTCTTGGAGGGCCGAGTCGAGCTTGTTAATAACCTCAAGGTGTGCTTAGCAAGATCGTCAAACAAAAGTAGCCAAACCAAAAAGTCTGTAATAAGCCGTCAGTATGAGTTTGGGCTGAACAGATGTTTGTGTGTTAGAAGGCTGAGAAAAATATGATCAAAGATAAGAGAAATATTGATGCATACACTGCGAGTCTGAGCTCTGGTGTGGCATGGCCAATGAGCCTCTCTGACTTCTGAAAAATGATAATTTATTTTTCTGCTATTTATGTCAAGTGACTGATGAATCATTCAATTCTATGAATATGCAGTAATAAGATGAAATAAACCCGATTTTTTCCTTTTCTGAAGTGGTGTTTGCTCATATAGAGGTCACCTCCACATTGCTAAGATGTGGGTTGTTGTCAGGGTGTTGCTGTGCAGTTTTCATGAGGTGGTTTCTTGGTGGATGGGGTAGACCCGAATGAAATGAGCCTATCCCAAATCTCTCTAATATTCTGGTATATATACAGTATATATATATTGCAGTAAATCTATAGGAACTCTTATACAGTAGGTATAGATATTCTTCAAGGTAACAAAAAACTCAACAAAGAAGCTCACAGGCAGCCAGTCCAGAAGTTGCTTCTATAGGCCAGTTTCAGCTCTGCTCTGTGCTGGGCTTATTTGAAGACCGGCCTGTACAAATTAGTTCCCCTATTATACGCCACTCATTTCAACAAAGTGAGCAGCCAGACAATACAATCATTCTCTGCAGAAATTCTGCAATACGTCTGTGCGCATATATTATCACAGTTAGAGCGAAGAAACAAAACGTGTCCCAGAAAACTCCAGAGGTATTTAATTATCCGCCTGCAAATAAAAAAGTGGTATGCATGCAGTAGCTGTTAACCTGGAGTCATTTCCAGCATGCCTGGTGCTTTTTTCCTCTCTGCAGTAAACTGGATGCGTTTATCTACGATGCGGCTGTGTTAAACTACATGGCTCGTAAAGACGAGGGATGTAAAGTCATGACCATCGGCTCTGGTAAAGTGTTCGCCACCACAGGATACGGCATCGCGCTACACAAGAACTCGCGCTGGAAGCGGCCGCTGGACCTCGCCCTGCTGCAGCTGGTCGGAGACGGTGAGAGAACGACTGCATATCACAGAACGTCTAATATGGAGGCTTAGAAAGTATTAGGTCTTAATTCACTTTAATTTAAGAGTGTAAAAATTACTTAATATTTAATAAATCAGATTAATTAAATGTTACTTTCTCTTTGAAACACACACTCTCTCTCTCACACACTCTCTCTCTCTCTATCGCCCTCTTCTGGTGCTGTGTGGAACATACTGTTAACCGTCTAATGGTTTGATTAGTGGACTCTGGAGCTACAAATGACTGAAGACTAAAAACACAATCGTGCGTTGTGTCTCACTGAAGGAAAGCTCGTGAATTAGAACCTAAGCAAGAAGAGACATGAAAGTTTAATTAACTATGGGATGGTAGTTAAATGTGTAAATGTCATTTGTTGAGAAAAGACTAAAAAGCTAAAAAGGGAGCATAAAAGGAACCAGATCACGGAAGGTGGGTGGTGTCCGATTTCCTGTAGGATTAGGTCATTTCCTTAAAGCTGTTTATTAAATAAAACAATAAAAATACGGTGTTGTGCTTTGAATGGAATGTATTTTATGCATTCTTAAGCAAAAGATTGAAGGATGTACAGACTGTCCTCCTCTCAGCTGAGCAGTGAGCTGATCTCACGCAGTCTTTCCCCATCTTCTCTCTGACAGTCTGGGTGTAGCTCCTGCAGTGTGGAGGAGGTGTGGAGCTGGTTGTGTTGTCAGCAGGGGGTGGCTGAGTTGCTTCTCTGGCTGGGCTGATGTCTTTTTGATGATGGGGGACTTTGTGATGATCTGCCCCAGGTGGTTGTTACTGGTGGTGTTTTTTGTGCAGTCTGGGGTTTCTGGTGGTGTTGTCTCTCGCTCTCCCTCTGTCTGTGTCTCTCTCTCACACACACATCATGCTATTGCCCTGCTAATTTCCATTAGCTGGGCGATAACGTTTCCATTATAGAACAATGTTAAAAATGTTTATTTTAACGTTCAAAATGTTTTTTAGACACTGTGTTAACATTGCTTGGGTGCACACAAACATTTTGTAAATTCTGTAATGTTTTTAAAACGTTCCACTAACAACTTATGACGTGTTTGGTATATATCATATACAGCATTAAAAAAGTTCCACTAATGTTACTGCAAGAATGTGTTTTGATAATTTGAGAGAACAATAGTCAATGTTCTCAGAATGTTTCCTGTTAGCTGGGTGAACACTTGTTTTTTCTTTTGTTTTGAAACTAGTGAGTTGCTTCATCATGATTAAATAATATGAAAAGGAGCTGCTGAAATATGATAAATGAAATTAGAGAAAGTGTCACAGCAAATGAACACAATAATGAATAGCCAAGGGGTCACTTCAGTAAACACCAAAGTAGTCGAACAGACTCGATTTTTAATTTCGTCTTGTATTTAGATTGGAATTCTCATTAGAGCTGATTTGGCCTGTTTGAATAAATGTGATGAAACATTAAAATTTCAGTTGCCGTGATTAAATTTCCTAATTATCTGAGCTATTACCTAAGATAAAGTTCAAGGCCATATTGTCATCAATTTGAAACACATATAATTAACTTGTGGGTCAGTCCAGTCATGTTGGTGTGCTTTGTTTCACATGAGCTTTGAAATAAAGCAGTAATTGTCAATATACAGTCTATCTCTAAATGCATGTGTGATTTTCTCTGCCCAAAACATGCCCTTGTCATGCCTGTATCTTTTTTTCCAGTGTCATCCTCGCTCTGATAAATGCACTAATGGCTATTGTAGTGAGGTAGTCTAGAGCTTTCATCTCCAAACTACTCTGGGCCCGTCTTACCACAAGAGCCTTGAAACCGGGCCATTTCAGACCTCCATCAAAGCTGTTATTATCCTCCTCAGTGTCTCTTTGTCTATCTCTCTCTTTCCTCTTCCTTACCTTTCATGATTTATTTCCTGTTCTCCTTTTTCTTTTCCATTTTCACCTTTTTGTGAACACAGTATAATCATAAGTGAAGCTAAACCAGGATCTTCACTGTCTGGGGATTTGAATTAAAGACTCTCTTTTGGCAACAATAGGTTTTGAATCCGGTTCTCTTCACCTGCTTTCACTAGCACCACTTCACGTCCCTCTTCTGTCCATCTGATTCTCTTGTCCCCAGTTTGTAGGTGTGCTGTTCTCATGCTTCTTATCTTCTGACATCTTTTTCTTCTTTTCAGATGAGATTGACATGCTTGAACGACTCTGGCTCTCTGGAATCTGTCATAATGACAAGATCGAGGTCATGAGTTCCAAGCTGGACATAGACAACATGGCAGGAGTCTTTTATATGCTGTTGGTGGCAATGGGCTTGAGTTTGCTGGTGTTTGCTTGGGAACATCTCGTCTACTGGAAGCTCAGACACTGTTTGGGTCGTTCTAGAGGACTGGACTTCTTGCTGGCTTTCAGTCGGGTGAGTGAACTCAGTGACAACCTAATAATTTAAATAAGGGCTGTCAATTGTATTAAATAGTTAATCGTGATTAATCTTTAAGGATTAGCACATTTTAAGGAAGTGGAATAGGTGCAGTTATTGTGCTCTTGCTGCAGTTAGCATCGCAGTAGTGCTAGCAGAACGTGTGGGTTTATGCAACACTGCTTTTTACTTGTCTGCACAGAAAAACCAATAATATAACACCTTTGCCCACATTTTATAGACGTAATTGTACACGAGTAAAGATGTTTTTGCCGCTGGCCTGCTTTCCTTCACTCTTCTTTACATTATCATAAGAATGACTGAGTCTCACTCGTGGGAGATGTTGCATTGTTGAACTTCGATGATAATTAAATATCACCATACGTGGAATGCAAATGACTTTTGTTAAACTTCCCGCCTGGGTTTAGATTATGAATAAATTATTCGTAGAGAATATCTTTCTCCATTTACTGAGAAATGCGTTCTCCGCTAGTGCTGTGTGTGCGTGTGCGAGAACACGCTGTGGCTCCTATCAGTTCCAATTACCTTCAAAAGCTCTGATTGGCTTCTGAAAGTCACCGAACAAAATGAAACACTTCTAACGTCAAGAATAAATGTGTTAATGGCATTGAACATTTAATTAATCGCATGCGTTAACATGTTTTTTCTATAGTTTTTTCTATATTTCTATTAACATTCTATATAACATTTTGCCAATATTAGAGAGAACAAAGAGAAAAATAATTGTGATTGTGCTTTAAAGTATGTCTTATGTTTACATTATACATTAAGCTCCGCCAATTGATTTAATTGAATGTTCAAATGATTTGCAAGTAAAATGTGACTTTTTACCGTTCTAGTTACCTGCTAGTTTGAGAATAAAGACTGACACACAATGATCTGTGGCAATCAAGCGTTAAATCCATAGAATGGGACTTTGTGGCAGACTCTTACAATTCCTGTAGTTTCTAAAATGTGGTGGCACATCCAGCATTAGCACTGAACACACAGAGAGATTTTATGAAAGCCCCAATCTCTCATAGTAATGGATAACAGAGAAAGCTGATGACAGAGGATGGATTATTTATTAATTCTGTATTATCATCTGTCTTCTCTGCTTAGAGTGTGACAGGAATGACAATAACTTCAAATCCTCCTTGCAAGCAAACACTTTTTAAGAGGGAACTGTAAGGCAGTTAAATTTGATGGGACACTCAAACAGCGAGGTCAGCATTGCTATTACCTCAGCGAAAGGTTAGCTTAGCTTACAGTGTGTACTCTTGCATCATCAAAGCGCAGAGAGCTTCATGATTATATTATTATGGTAATGTGTCAAGTCTTTACCCAGACATTTTTCAAGCGTCTAAATCTGTCACCAAGGGGAACATTAAAATATCCCGTGCCTCAGAACTGTTTGCTAAATAAATTGTTTGCTTGTTATTTCTTGCAGGGAATGTACAGCTGCTGCAATTTTGAGGATGAAACGGCTCCTGGAGGTTCCCAAAGCACACTTCCTCAATACCATCACGTCTCTACAGTTCCTCCTCCTCCCCCACCTCATGTGATCTCTGCAGCTGCGGCCAATCCCCCCATTACTACAGCACAACAACAAAAGCAACACCACCAGCAGCCGCCGGTATACAATGCCCTTCTTCCTGGCTCTCCATCAGGTGGACATTCTGCCATGGCTCTGGGGCCATCAAACAGTCCCATTCTTGGAGCACCCATGCCTTGCTCCACTTTCCTACCACGTCATGATCGCAGATTAGCTGTGGTGGATCGATGGACACGTCCGAAGGTGGGCCCTGAGAAATCCAGTGGTGTAAGCAGTGGGATTACAGACTTGACACAGTTCCAGGGGATGCCTCCTCACTGGGGCCCAGGTGTAGGGGAGGCGGGTCTGGATGAGTACAAGAGATACTATGGCCCAATTGATCCAGAAGGTCTGGGGGTCTCTGCGGAACCACAAAATGTAGGCACCCAAACTCCTAAAACTAAGCACCGAGGGACAAAATCCACTGGAAACCCAAGATTACCTCCTAAAAGTCAAGCCTCTGGACATGTGCCCATTAACCCTGGAGAAATCTCCTTCTGGAGAAAAAGCAGCTTCTCCAAAAGAAAAGGCTCAGGGGGCCCACTGTATGAAAATATCCTTCCCCTTGGAAGGAGAAGTGGTGGCAGGTATGGAATGAGGGATGGTGGTAGCAGAAGGGGGCGTCGCCCTCCACCCCTTCCTCTGCCTGTACCTGTGCCCCTCTCTTCCCCAACTCAGACTCCCCCCTCACCTTCTCCATCTATATGCTACACATCAACTTCCTCCAGCAGCTCCAGCACCTCCAGTTCATCCTCTTCCTCAGAATCAGTCTCACGATCCAATTCTCCCTCCTCTTCTTCATCGTATACATCATCACATAGCTTCAGGTACCGGGGAGATGTGTATGAGGACTATGACACAGATGAGCTTACAGAGGAGTCAAGTTTGCTGCTGGGGAGGAGAAAAAGTCGCTCACGTATGTCTTCACGTTCGCTGCCAAACAGTCCCCCACCGCCACCCATACCACCCCGCAAACCTTGCCCACAGAGGGGGCAGATGCGAGACAGGGCAGGCAGTCAGCTTGCACAACTTCAAGAATGGTGGGCATCCTGGGGAGAGAAAGAAAAGAACAGAAGAGCAGTTGGAGACAGAGAAGTTAAGGAGGGGAAACGACATCACAAAGAGAGGGAAAGAGAGAGAAAGAGGAGGAAGAAGGGTAGAAAGAAAAAGAAGAGAGAGGAACGTGAGAGAGAAAGGGAGCGTAAAAGACGTAAGGTAAAAAAGAAAAAGAAAAAAGAGGAGAAATCCAGAAGAAGGGAAAGGGAAAAGCGATCTGAACAAGAGGAGGGAGATATTGACAGGAAAGATGTTTTTGATAAAGTTGTAGGACAGGAATACACTTCCTATCCTGCACTAAGGCGAAGCTCTTTTAGAAAAAAAAGTGAAAGCTCAACAAGAAGTTATGAGTGGGATATTACTAGAGATGTAGTAAAGAGAGAGAGGGATGATCAAGGAGGTGATGATGAAGAGGGAAGTAGGGAAAAAGAAAGGCATCACAGAAGCCCTAAATCACATCGCCACTCCAGACCAAGGTCTAACAACAAACATTTTTCCACCTCAAACAAACCTTCCTCAACTGTTAAATTTTGGGGTAGTGGGAACCAAACTGCAGAGTCACCATCAACTTTTGTACCCCTGCTACCACTTTCTAAAAGAAGAAAATCCATAGGAGCTGAGAGAGATGAACGAGGAAGAGGTGGAGAAAGTCGCCCCCTTTTGGGAAAGAATGTAAGAGGAAAGGTTCGTTCACGAGAAGGCCTGTCATTTCATGAATGGGAATCTGAGGAGGAAGAGGATGAGGAGTCAGAGGTGGAAAGGAGTAGACCAGAAGAACAGGGGAGACGAAGAGAAAGTAGAGGAATGACTTCAGAGTCAGACAGGGAAAGAGAGAAAACTGTTGAAATATATACTGATGATGAAGGTTCCTCAGGGGAGTTTGGTAAGTTTGAGAGATATTGGGAGGGTCATGAAGGAAGGGCAGTTGGAGGCATTGGTGGAGGAGGGTGGTTTTTTGGCACTTACCCTGCCAGAGAGAGAGGAGGCAGTGTAAACAGTAGAGATGATTCTTTTTTGGGATTGGGTGGTGGGGAAAGTAGCTTGGGGTTTGGAGCAGGATGGGGATCAGGAGGTTTAGGATCAAATCAATGGCCTCCTGCTCCACTGACTCCCCCACCCCCTCGAAGATATTGGTCTGTAGACAAGTTACCACTGAAAACTGAAAAGAAGTCTAAAAGCAGGTCCCAAGAAAAGAGTCGTGGGCACACATCCTGTTCCTGCCAGTCGCCCCATCACTCTGCCAGCGCTCACTCCAAATGGAATCGAGTTACTTCTCGAAGTCAGGAGGAGTTACTCCCCCACTGCCACAGTTTCAGCAGCAGTGTAAGACCTAAGCGGCAGTCATCTAAACCAGACCGAGCTCAGAGCCAAGCAAAATCTGGAAGCCAGTCCAACCTCAATGCACAAAGATCACAACGTTCAGATCGGTCCAGACAACCGACATCTCCCCCTCAGAGCCTACCACCATCTTTGCCCACTTCATTGGTCCCTGCACTCCCAGCACCCCCATCTTCCTCTCATCATATACATGTTCCTCCACCTACCTCCTCCTCCTCAGTTTCATCCCCTTCAGTTGTCTCATCTACTCCTGGTGCCCCACAGCCCTCCTCTATTTCCTCCTCTAGTGCTAAGCTCCAATACCAGAAACTGCGGTCTGTTCCACCGCCTCAGAGGTATCAATCCCCACATCTTCCCCTGAAAACCAAGAGTCTGTGCTCCCGTCGAGGCTCTGCCCAGTTCTCCAGTGTGGAGAGTGAGGTTTGAGGAACATAATTAAATGAGGAACATCAGCAAGCAACCCCTAAAGGGCAATCAAATCACCTGCTCATGCTACAAACTGTTAACTGTTCATAACAGTCAGGTTGGGTTGTTTAAGCTCTTGCACAAAGCTCTAATACTCCTTAGAGACACACCTGGATTGAAACGTCACATAAATTGTAGCCCTTGCTCCTTACTTGTGTAGGAATGGTACAGCCATGCTGATAAATCTAGTTGATGTTAGCAAGGCTGTTCATTTGGCTTTTTTCTTTTAAATCTTGGGGACAGAGTGTCTGTAAAATGGGTAAATGTGATTTATTTTTTTTCTTGGAATGTTTTGCAGCTTGGTGGCTCAGGAATGATTTTTCAAGGGGAGATTCAAAGGTCAAAACACAAAGCCCCAATGCCCCAACCCCTGTTTTTTTGCTCTTAAAGTTGAATCATGACATAATTGTTGTGTGTATTTGTTCAATATCTCTCAAGGGAAGCGTTCACGAAGGAAAGTAGCAATCCATTTTCCTCTGAGCATATTCTTTGACCTCCATCTCTTTCTGCAGTCTGACATTTGTCATTGTGTGTTGCCATCAGTGTTTGTATTCCTAGAAACAGGGTAAGTTAGCCATGACTGATTACATAATGGCTTTACTGCAGCTGAATGCCAAACTTTAATAGAGCTGATGTACAGTCCTGTTCCACCATTACACAGGTCCTCATGTTTCATTCTCCTCCCTTGAGCAATACATAATTAACGACAGACAGCATTCAATACATATATTTTATATTTAAAAGTTATTTTATTATATATACAATATATATGTTTTGTGATCTGGTTTAAAACAGTCGTGTTGAGTTATGAAAAATATAAGCACTGTGCTGTGTTACATTAGGGCACATGCAATGTTTCAACTACCTATAATTGGTGGCAGCCCTTCTCCTCTTGACTGAATGTACATGTTGCCATGACAACACAGTGTGCTGCAACAAGAAGACACTTTTAAGATTGTAGCTTTCTTGAGGGAAACCTTCTTGTCAGAGCCAGTTAGTGTTTTGAACGATGTTGCTTGGAGTGTAAGGAAAACAGGGCTAGCCGAACACTGCACTCGCTAACAACGATGTCAGTGAGTGACGGAAGGCGTGTTGTTCAGAGGACGCTAAACGAACGAGAGCACTGTTTACAGTTTAACACTGTGTTTTTACACCTTTTTTACAAGCTGCTCTGCTCTGTCATTTATAAGCTTCAAACATGATATTCATACTTGCTTAGCAAGTTTGCTTAAGCTGTGTAAGTAGCAGCAACGAAAACCTGGTCAAATGAGAACAAAACAGATTTTCAGATTTATGCTTTTCCTAAACATATCTGTTAATTAAAAAGAAAAGAAGATTAGGTTTTCTGTTCATTGTGAGGAAAAGACTGATGATCAGAAGTCAGGTTGTTTGATTTTGCTTTTACCATTAGCCAAAAGCTAAGCCTATTTAAAGTGAGTGCTATAATTGACTGTGAATATTGCTAAGGGCAGATGTTGGCAGCAGGTCTGAGTCAACTATGTTTTATTATCTAGATTATGTTTAAAATGTAAACACACGTGGCCTCTGTTTATTATTGTTATTCTATGTTTCTTTGTGTTTATCTTACAGGATGGATTGCTGAATTTTGCATTAATTTTGGCTTGACACAGCTAACATACTGTTATTTCACAATCTTGGGTTAGAGGTCCAACTTCTTCTGGAGCTTTACAGCTACCAGAGCCACACAACTCGATACAATCCTTCAGGCTATTTTGACTTGGTGTACTTTTCAGCCTGGTGTACTTTTCAAACTGAATACTTGGTATTTTTTAAAATGATCAGACTGACATTTTACCTTTGTGAACAGTCTCAATATGTTAATAATTTCAAACTCCATTTTATCCAACCATTAACTTTATATAGATCTTAGAAGTATTCAGATTACGTCAGGCCTAAATAACCTTCAAATCTGAAGGCTTTTTAAACTTTAAGACAAAGCTTTGTCAAGCCAGCATTAAAATTTGCCTTGACTTTTTTTTTTATTTTAGTTTGGTTTGAATTTTTTACACTGTATATTTTTAATTATCTGTGTGTGTAATTGTTTATTTATTCTTTTAAGTGCATATTTGACACAGAACTACGCACAGTCCAGCAGGCTAATTGTTTTTTGTGTGCTTGTAACTGCATCTGAGCCATATTAAGCTTATTTGTTGTATGCTGAGCTTTTTAAAAGTAGTACTAATTAATTGGGGTATGTTTTGTTGTCAATGGGCTGAACAGTAATGTCAAGCGACTATAGAGTAATGTGTACCAGAAACACAATCAGTGACTTTTTTTAAACACTGATCCCGCTTGCGTTTGGGAAGAATTGTGAGGGCAGTAACACAAATCTTGTTAATTATGACCACAATGGTAACACACTGCCTCTCTCTCACACATTTCAAAGTAATTCTAAATAGTTTATCTTGACATTAACATTTAAAGTATTTGGCAGCTTATATATGTATATCCTTTGACTCCAACTCTGTTGTGTAGTATTTGTCTGAATTACTTTATATATAGATGTACCTCATGTATGTGTTTGTGAAGTTTAGATAGCAATAGAGAAATAGCTGTTCAGCAAAGCAGTATAGCTGAAGACAAAAACATTGTTTTCAAACATTTCTGTCGGCCGACTTGATAATTAAGATGTGTTTCATGTATTCCCTGTGAAAAACTCATTTTGAATTCCCTCCATTTCATTGCGCGTACAAATTCAGTAGACGGCTTTGATAAAATATTTGGGCTGAACCAGCAAGGACCTTAAGATAATGCTTTATTTCTTTAATATTCAAATTGAATAAAATATCAGGCGTATTGCACACAGTTTATTAGGAAAAACCGCCACCAAGAATCTTAAAAAAGGCCTTTTCTCCAGACATGCGTCTTGTGTTGATGTGTCTTTGACAGTAAATGTTTTCGTTTGTTCGTTTATTTGTTTATTCCTCTAAAGATAAGTCTGTTATTGAAGCAGCAGCTTATAAATATATACATATAGAAAATTATATATTTCAAGAATATATATATATATATATGTAATGTTTATCTACTAAATTTTTCTCTTTGAATTAGTCTTCTTTTGTCTCTTTGTCCTCTCTCGTCTCATAACAGCATCAGAGACCAGTCTCCAACTGTGCTTTAATGAATGACATGGCCACACATCAACCACGATGAATTTACGTTGCAAATAACAAATGCTGTGATGGAGTGTGTGTGTCACTCTCAGTTTTGGGATGTTGAGATACAACATTGGAAGATGAACTCACAGCTGCAGGCTTCTCACTGTCCATCTCATCCAGCAAGTCGATCTTTAGCAGACAGCCACTCTTCTGAAGCGTGGGCTCCAACCCACGGCACATGAAGTTTTGCTGTCTGCAGCTATCTGTTCATACGTGTCACATGACTTAGAAATGTGTATGTGCTCTCTGTCTGTGCCAAACTGCGGTATGTTATGCTGAACACACATGCGATGCTGCTCTGTTTTACTTTATTATGATGTAGCTGAGCAGAGCCAGTTATGTTTTACGCCACTCTGTGCCAGGACGGTAGTGCCCCCCGGTACCACTGTGTGTAGGTTCTTGTGCCATACTTCCCTAAGTAGGGAGCCTCACGGGGGGCCGCGCGCTAGGCCGTTCGACCATGGGAGACTAATATTATGCTGTGCTACGAGCAGAACAGAATAAAAGACTTTTAATACAACCGTGTTTGTCTTTTGTTTTACTTTTTGTGTTCAATGGCTACTTTGTGTTTGACATCAAAGATGTGAATAATCTGTGAGCCTTTGTTTTGTATGTTATTAGGTAGAGACGAGCTGATAAGAGCTAAAAGCATCGGTGAGTACATCTATTATATTGGCCTTGATTAATGCAAAGAATTATTATTGAGTTTTAAGAGCGTTTGGAAAGGACTTTAACGTTCAAAAATCAGAGATCTCCATCTCAATTGTTCTGCTAGACAGCAGTGAATTTAAAAACGGAGCAAAAGGAACTTGTTCCAGCTGATAATATCACATGTAAGATTTCTCCAGGGAAGCTACATCCGACGTTAACGTCTGTCAAACATCAGTGGGAAAGCTGTGCTGAACACCAGCCCTCTGCAGAACCAAAACACAGTTCTGCTGGTGACCAGCTGTTCTGTTTCTCTTATAATGGATTTTTTTTATCAGTTTCTTTAAAGCGTAATTTTATGCCTCTACACACTTGCTGTATAATAAACGTCTTATGTTTTAAAATATTTCTTTTAAGAACATCAGAAATAGCTGTGCTATGAAAATACAGGATTAGAAGCTACAGTATGAAAGCGTAACCTCTGAGCAATAAAATGTTCCTCAGGGAACCCAGAAATTAGATTTAAACATCACCACAGCCTACTGAAAGAAATCTCCAGCATTGAGACATGTATATAACAAAAAATAGCAGCTCATAGCTTTTGGGACAAACCCAGCAAACCGTAAACGTTCTCAGAACGTTGACTAATGTTCTCTTAAAGCTATGAAAAATGCTATTGCAGTAAGAACGTTTTGGTAGAACATTTTTATAGTTAATACATAAAAAAAACATTCTTTAGACAGTGAAAAATCGTTCTTAAACCAAGCAACAACGTCTAAAAACCTGGACATTCCTAGAACTTTCAAAATAATAATTTAATGTTTTATTACTTGATGGAAACGTTCTTGCAACCCAAAATGTGTTAACTAGGAATCTTATACGTTGAATTGCATGATTCCCATTGAGTGTTTCATTCCCAGCAGGATTAAATCTGCCATCCTCAGGATTTGTTATGACTCCACAGTTTATTATCTGGCAGCGATTATTCCGCATGTGTGCTGGGTGTCAGTGAATATGTTGTGGGAATACTGGAAAGAGAAGATAAGAGAGGGAACATTCGAGATCTTACGACCCTAAAGAAATTCAGTCGTGACAGTTTCCAGGAAGTACTAATGCGTCTCCTCTGAGCAGAAACTGAGATGAAGGTAAAAAAGCAGGAGGGGTCAATGTGGGTTACCTAAGAGATGAGCATTGATCAGAAATCACTGCAGCTATTTTTTTTTTCTTCTTTATCTTTTATGCTGTATAAATCACTGAACTCACTCTTTAGGTTTTAATGAGTTACTAATGCAGGATTTATGTAACTGTTCCACGCCAGGAAAACTAATGAAGTGATGAGGGTCATTTATAGAGTTTAATGGAGGAAATACGAGGCGGTTTGTAAGCTATGAAATTCACCGCCTTTCAGGGCTGGAATGTACCAGGAAACGTTCTCAGAACGATGGCTAACATTCTCTAAACGTTCTCTCATAAATGTTATTCAAATAACGTTTTTTAACGTAATGTATATCAAAAACGTTATTTTTTAAGTGGATAGAGGAACGTATTTGAAAAATGTTACAGAATAAAAATGTTTGAATGACGTTTTTATATCCAAGCGATAACATTAATGCAACGTCTAAACAACTTTATAATTTAAACGTTCCTAGAACTTTCAAAATAACGTTTTTAATCTTAATGGGAACGTTTTTACAACCTAAAATTGTTCGCTTGGATGAATGAGGAGTAAAATGTAAAGATTGTGAAGGGGTCGATTTGTTCAATATATATTTACTGTATATGATCATGTTTTAAGTTCAGGATTTGATGCTCATCTGTTGAACATCGATGTTTTATTCTGTCTAGTGATTCAAACAAACACTTTCTGAGTCACGTTTGACGCTTTTAATTACGTCTTATCACAAAAGCAATTCTGTTTCATGTTTGTCATTGGAGGACTGAGTCTCTATCTACACATGCAAAGACTTTTTCTATCTGTAGAGAATGTAGAGCAGAAATCAGGCCAAGGAGAAAGAAGATAAGAGATGAACGATTCATACAGGAGAAAGAGAGAAAGAGTGGGCGAAAGATAAAACGAAAGGAGAAATCAGGGTTTAGGGGTCTAGAAGAGCCAGATTAGAAGATAAACAGTCATTTTAAATTAATTTAACTGTGTAATTTCGATAAATTTATGCCTCCAGTAAAACGCGCTCAGGAACATTCATGTCTTGATATTGAGCTTAGAAACCAGCGACGGACTTCAGCTGGAGCAAAACACAGCAAACGGATGCATGCAATGAGATTATCCTACATGATACCTACAGACAAAACAAGCGATGCTAAATGATTAATTCAATGTTATTTCAGTTTCCACCAAATCTATCAAGACTGTCTTATCTGTGTATACTTCAGTATTTTGGGCTTGTACAGTACAGTGGGGTCTAGCACTGGTGAAACCCCCTTCAGAGTGAGATTTTAAATATTTCTATTTAAATATTTCTATAATATTTTCATTGAACAGTACGTTCCAAAGTTTTGTGCTTTAACTGTTTAACACACTTTTCTTAATTTGAAGGTTTAATGGAAAAGTCACAGACTCGTCGAGGTTTGTACCCCACTGTGTACTGCATAGTTTCAGCCGGTTTCCAACTAAAGGAAGTGTAACTAAAATGACTAATATTTAATTAACAATAATAAGACACTGAGGCATTCTCGTACCTTGCCGCAAGAGGGCGGCATTTCCACACTTCCAAATTCCCACACAGAGGCATTAAACAGCGCCGCTCATAAATCCAAATGACAACCAATTACACAGCCTTCATCCTATTAAATCCACTACAACCATATTTAGGGCAAGAGCCTTTGTGGCAGACGACATACAAAGAAAATATGGGCCGCCTGTCTTGACGCATTAAATAAAGCAATAAAGTGTAGTGTTGGATAAATGCACACTGCGCATGTGCGGCAGATGACAGCAGCGGGCGCGCTCCGGGTAACTCGGGCGGCCCGACAAGCGGAATCTCGGTTTAATGCGCGCACACGTACAAATGTTGGACACGTAATGCTGACAGGAAACTTATTTTTCATTTTGCATTCCTAAAACTCACTGCTAGTCACTGTTAGTTAAATATCTTGACGTTGATGGACAATCGGCAACCAGAAAATTAATTTGGTGTTGAAAGCCAACTGAGGTCAAACATGCTAGATAACAAAGTTTTCAAAAATGTACAAAAACCCTCTTTAACTTCAAACATTATATATAGTCTTCTAATTAATATTAGAGCATAAAATGCTTGCATAATAATTTTACAGGAATTTAAAAAACATAAGACTTTCAATAATAATTAATATAAAATTAATGAATTAATTAAATTTTATTATGTGGACTTTTATTTTGTAGCGTGGCTGTCTTCCTCTTTAAATTGTCTTTACTTGTGTTTTGTTACCTGATTAGTTGTTGTGTGTTTAATCCCTCTTGTCTTTGTTAGGTTGTTTGGTTTTGGACTGTAAAGTGGATTTTGTGTCGGGCTTGTTGTGGGTTTAGTCTTTAAAACTGTCTTTGGGATTTGCTCTTACCTCATGAGACTCTGTTAGCTGAGCTCACAAGAAGTAAATATTTACACGTATGTATTTGTCAGGTGCTTTTATCCAAAGCAACTTACAGTGTATTCAAGCTATACATTTTTTGTACATGTGTTCCCTGGGATTCAAACCCATGACCTTTGTGTTGCTAACACAATGCTCTACCAATTAAACTACAGGAACACTGTAATGTTACAACGTATCAGCACAATGTTATAAGAAATTGGCTTACAGTATTTTTCTAATTCATGGTGTTTTATACTTTACAGGGTGAGTTCAGGTCATTTAAGACACTTTTTCTTTAATCATCCTCATGCGCTTTTGCCTCAATTCATCCATTTAATAATATTCAAATAGCAAAATATAAAATAAAGTGAGGAAGTTATTAGATGTGAATGAGCAACAGGGCCTGCAGCTTTTCTCAGTCTGAGGAATGAGTTGTCAAATGTCAAATGTGACATACAGGACAAATAAACAGAAGCTATAATAGCATAACAGAAAAAACAGGCCAATGCCATGTAACCCAAACCTGGCTGAGATACGAGTGGCAAAGCTGTGGCCTTAAGACAGTCTGTGATAACGAGAGCTTGTGATCCGACACCGTAAGCTGCCGTGTGTTGAATTCTATCAGTTAGATAATCAGGGTGAACGGAGTGAATGCCAAAGTGGGTGTACGCGGCTTTAAATGTCCCTTTAGGTGCGACATTTTGTGTGTAATAATACGCTCTGAACTATAGCTAATGGCAAAGTCAAGGTGATAATTAAAGGGGCTTGTTTTAACTGCCGGGTACTGAGGCATTCCTAGACCATTCCTGGCTCACCTCCGTATCTTAATTAGTCAAATTAATTAATAAATGGGCCCGTTTCTCCTAACAAGACTATTAGCAGTGCTGTATCTGTGTAGCTAATACGGACAGATTGCTCTTCCGTTTTGACCTAAAGAGGCTTACATAAGTGTGTGTGTGTGTGTGTGTGTGTGTGTGAGGGGGGGGGTGACTTAACCGTAT
>JAZGTK010008819.1:0-17875 GCA_036877625.1 Ambastaia sidthimunki | reverse complement strand
CAAGTATAACTGCAGAAAAGCAAGACATCTGGGTGAAATGCATGATGGGAAAAAAACAGAAATAATATTAATGAGAAAGGAAGTCACCTCATCTCACCTTCCATGACCCTGTAATTCACAGCTATTTATGAATGTCCATTTATGGATCAGACTCAGCACAATTAGGACCCTGAATTATTCACAACGTTTGATGTACCAAAGAAAAGAGACTGTGAGAGAAAAACGGCTCATCAATGCGAAAATAAAGTGCACTTCAAAGACAGGATGCACTGAAGATAAAGAAATGACTTAAAATAGAACAGAGGTGTAAAATTTGCTCATTGTTCATCAGCAGTGATGTTGAATGATCATGTCGTGTGGCCTGATAAGAGTTCACCTCTACCACCCGCCCCTGATGGACACTCAAAAAAACACTGTATAACTGCACAGCCTCACATAATAGTCTTAAAAGAAGACAATAGAATGATCGTGTTGAGAAAAAGAAACTTCTAGTGTCGAGTGAAATCAGCAGGTGAAAATGATGAGAAATAAGGGAAGTCTTGACTGAAATAAATGAAGGAATGAATGATAGATAGATAAACACTGCATGCAGCTTACTGTCAGCATGCTGCCCTCTACCAACCCTCTGAGCTCTCTTTAACTCCAGCCCAACACAGCCAGAACTGCAGGCAACATTAGATTTATAGTACGGCTGCCTGACAGGATACTGTGAGCTATGAACAGGATGTGAGGAGAATGTAACTTCAAAAATAGCCTGAGTATCTGAATCTTATACAATTTTCATTACATTTTGATATTCCGCATATAAAACAAATAAAGCAGTTATTTTTTTAAGCACAATTAAGCACAAAACCCCCTCAGGAAACGTGACAATCGTACACAACCCAACACCTCAGTGTGACATTTGAACAGACTCTATTTCCCTTACAGCCTCGTGTTCATTTTATATGGCATATAAAATCATGTTCATTTACAGGTTATATTTCATTAAATATGACATGTACTCTGACTGAGATCTATGGACTCAAAAGGATGACACAGAGAAAGAGAGATAAACTGATGGAGGCATCTGGTTGTGTGTTCCCTGCATGCTGGAGCAGGATGGGTCATAAGCTCGGGGATCAGGGCGACACGTGGCCGTCGTACTGACTACTGTAAGCACGACAGTATTCAAGAGTTTCTGACAAGCCTGTGTGTGAATGTAAGTGTAATACATGAACACAGCACGTACACTTACACATGAGGTCTGTTATTTACAGCCCTCAGAAGCAGAAAGCAATCACACTGTTACTAAGCAGCAATACGTTGGGAAGGAAGCCAGTGTTTTTGGTTCATTTGCTTGTTGGATACACTTTGCTATATTTATCTCCAGTTTATACCACTATGCAATAGGGATGAGCTATATGCTGACTTGTGGCTAATGTTAGCTTTTGCTTGTTTGAATTTTCATTTGAATGACCTGATTAAGGCTTTACTTGATACAGATCATTCATTCTTATAGATAGATATTGATATTCTACAAAACTGAGTTTAGATTAGGGCTATATATGGTCCTAGCTAACTGAAATAACATACCTGTAGGACACTGGATCCCTAATAAGCATTTTAAACGTATATTTTCTAATTCCTCCTTAGATCAGACATGATGTGGCTTCAGCCGTCTCTAATCCTCCTCGCTGACACTTTCCCAGACGGAATAACTTAAAATCCCAAAGTCAATAATTTAGGCTCCATCTCAAAAGTAAAAGTGCTCTTTGATAGAATGACAGGAAGGGGGAGTGATTGGATGTTGAAACCAAACCAGGAAATCAATAGCAGGATTTGAGTCAGAATTGAACCACTGCCGACATCTGCTACCATGAACCGTCTGTCCCAACAGCCCCATCGTCAGATCATCGCACACACAGATCATGACAATCTTAGACGCATGCATGCATGCAATACACACTCTTATGCAGCAATAATCTTAATCATTTCACTGGCGCAGATGGGCCTGAACATACATAGACATTATGACAAGCTCTACAAATTATAATCATCTGATTTTGTACCCAACACACACGTATTCACATGAAAACATTTGCATGACATTTGGATTTGTGTGTACAAGGTTGTAAATACATGTGCACCCTTGCACACACCATATGCTCAAAACACATAGACACGAAGTAAAACACAAATGCACATTCAGACACAAATGCACATTCAGACACACACACACACACACCCTCCTCCTTACTTTAGAACAAGTTACAGCTTGCCCTCTCCTTTTACTCCCAACAGCGCATCATTAGGACAGTCAACAGCATCCCTGCCGTTACCATGACAACGCTGGTCCACGGGTGTCTTACTGCCAGAGGGCTGCGTTCATTCTGTACACTTTGCTCACAGCATTAGGATGTTTCACTGTGGTCCAAACACAGCAGTGTGTTACCCAGATAAGACAACCCAATTCTACACCAAGACTGACACACATCACTTCAAAACGTGTCTTGCAGACACATCTGTGTTTTTGAGCCATATTTTGTAAGGTCTTCTAAATTTCATACATTTGTGAGGTCAATGTTTATTATGAACTAAAATACACCCATTTGGTTTGTGCCACACAATATAACATTTGGACATGTGTACTGGTTTTGTTTGTCACATTTAACATTATACACTGCTATCAAACTGGTACTCAAATAAATAAGACAATTTTTAGTTCACCTAAATCTTTTAGTCTTTTGAATCACTTTTAGTCTTTTATAATTTCTTTTTTCTCTTCACAACACAAAAGAATTATTTTAGTAAAATGTACAAGTTATGCTTTCCATACAATGCAAGTAAATAGTAATCAGGGATGTCAAGCCAGATAATTATTGAAGTCTGTTTTGCATAAAGCTATCATATGTCTTTAAAGGATTTGGATAAACTTGCACAATTATATAGTGTTTTGTGTCATATGTGAAGCTTTTGGTCACCATCCTTCATTGTATGCAAGACAGCAGCTGTCCCAGTGATGCTGAGTTAGGCAGCTGGTGCAAAAAGTGACATCACATGACCAAAAATATCATGCTTAATATCATAAAAAAACAACCTAGCACAAGCTATTTGTTTTGCAGTTGGATTATGACTTCACTTCACAGGTCTTGATACACACAATGTTCTAAACAGGCATCAAAGTGTTAATAAAAAGTATTAAAAATATAAATCTCTGTACCAACTCCCAGATGAAAGGCAAAACAAAAAATCATGAGCTGTGTTCAGCAAAAACATCTGCTGTGTTTGATTAAAGTGGAATATCCCCATAATTTTGGCCACATTACAGACTGAATCACTGCTCTTGTGGCCAGTGCAAGTAGGTCATGTGCATTTGAGCATAGCATTTGAGTGTTTGTGTGTGCTGAAGTTGTCGTCTTTGTGTTGTTTCAGCACAATTGCCTCCGTGATGCGTTCATTGACTGGATTTATAGTTAGTACATCTTTCTGTCAGCACACAGTACATAGTGAACAGTATGTGTGTTTGACCCAGAAAGAGTTCAATACTATAAATTTGAGTGCTGGCCATGCAATCACTTTATGATTATATTTAGGCCTTGAAAGTGAAACGACAGTCGTGACAATTTATATGCAGAGGTACACGGAACATCAGGATATGAAGAGATATTGCACTGTTGTCATGGCAACCAAAAATTCCTGTATAATACATTGGGGAATACTGCTATTTAATGCAGCACCTAAAATGGTCGAGCTGCCATAATTTCCTGCAAGGCATTGCTCTCAAAACTGTGAATGTATTGGAGACTCATCTGCTAATGTTCTGGAAACAGCCAGCAGCTGTGAGCTCTCAGAAATCAATCTTTGCACTGTGACCAAGGCAGAGGCACAATAATAACAATAGCATTTTGCTCAGCTAACGATAATTCCGGACCGATCCCGATGTACCGTGATTTCCTGAAGAAATGCTTTTAACTAAAGCAAGCGGTTTTAAAAACTGGATCTTATTTGTCACGCATATGGAAAATCATTTTCTGAAAGAGATTCATGGGTGGAAAAGTCTCAGGCTGACTGACACACACTCCTTCAGAGAAGATGATTACAAAACCTAGTTTTTTCCATGTCGTTACATAACATCCTTGCAGAGATTGACATTTGTGGCTTACAATGTGCTGAGGACTGCAGGTTTGTTTTCTGGGAGTACTGGGTCGAAGTTTAATCACACAGCATCACTGTAAACAATGTCAGACTCACAAGTGTGAATAAAATGTTATCAAAGTTTTAAAACTATATAAAGTTGTGATAATATTTTACAGTCATTCCAAACTTAATGAATTAAATTGGGCCCATTTAAATCTACTAGCTGTGAATCAATCTATTTTACTATAATGTGACATTTATGGGTGAAACAATAGCCAATTAGTGCATAAATGTGGAGCAGATCGTGTTGACTTTAAAGCATGTGCATCTGAATAGTCTCCGAAATAAATGTGAACACGGGCAGAATTCATCAGCATCACTTCAGATTGACAGAGTGTGAGTGTGAATAAACCTCCAGCAGGAATAATGAATGAAGACTGTTTCAAATGGAGTTCTCAGGCAGATGATTCCAATCATTTTCAGACAATGGTTTTCACAACTCTGGTCAGCCAAGACAAAATTTCTTCAGGAATATCTACAATGAAATAACATCAGCCATGCACAGATCAGGCTGAGCTTTTCCCGGATTAAAATTCATCATGTTATACTCAGCTAGCTGTCTACAGCCTGTAATCAGGAGCAGCCTGAAAGTCTGGTGGAAAAGAACTCGGACATTCTCTAGATTCTACATTCCTATCACAGAAGCTGATCCAATGAATCTGAAAGAAACCAATGAATATAATTCCAAAGTTGTTCAGAGTGGCCAGACTTGGGGGGGTGGAGGGGTTAACCTTTGACCTGCAGCTAGAATGCAGTGACATCACTCCCTTGGCTTGTTTAGTCATCATCTGCTGCAAGACTAGAGGAGAGGAGCTGAGCAGGGGAGGCGATCACCCGAAACCTTTTCTCCTGTCTGGGAATGTGTTGTATGTGGCGGTATATTGGTGTTGGGAGGAGGTTGAGAAGCTGGAAAAATACCCTTATATGGTCATGGACACAGCAAGGCCCTGGAATCTGTGAGGAAATGACCATGTGTTACAGGAAAAAATGCAAGTGGTATCAATAAATCGGGCCACCTGTGAGAAAATACAGGACACCTGCGGAGCGATCGGCTTTGATTACCACTTCAGTGCAACATTCAGCAATAATTATTTTTACACAGTTTTCACATGGTTTTCCATTTTTTGAGCCTCAGAGTAAGAGGTTAGAAAGTGGAGAGAAGCAGGGCAGCCCATGTGCAGATGGGGCGGGCCATAAAGATCATAAACATTTTGGATGGATGCAAATTACAGTCACTCCAGGGGTCTTCCAGTGACAGGAGCAACAGCCTGTGACACTGATGGTATAACAAAAAGTGTAAATAAGCACATATAGTCAATCTATAATCAAAACCAACCCTTTATACATATGTTCCTGGTCTTATTATTCATAAGATAAAGTTTGTTATATCAAAATTTAAATATCTGCCCAACCTATTTCCTTTTAACCTAATCACCCAGGTTACATAAGCTATTGTTTATGGTTAAGCAAAGCCACATATTAGCTATTTAGGTATTGTAAGCAGGCCACCATAAATTGACTTCCATTGATTGGCATTTAGTTCTGTCTCTACTCTGCTATGGATTGGTTAACTACTCACAATCAATCAATTACCCAATAAAATTCTGGTTATTCTGTATGAATATCCTGTTTCATTTGGAATGACGTCACATAACTGAAGTAAAAGTGCTTGGAAATATCCATTTTATGGATTTTTTGGTTGAAACATACATTCATACGCTCACACATACATGCATCCATATTTGGGCATAAACATAGATATTCAAAGATACATTAATGCAGATTCCGGATCACAGGGGCCTCATGGAGATCAGGTCACATTCCATTCAGCATCAGTGACTCAAGCTCTTTCAGCCATAAATAAACTCTTCAGCGCTTGTTACTTAAGCTAAAAAAAAGCACTTCTCAAGATGCAGAAATACTACACACACTGTGCTTCCATAAACAGTGTGTGTGTGTTACTCTTTTTCTCAGTTACATGTGTTTCAGTCATCTAACGAATGAGTGATAACTTTGTTCAGAAAGGGTTTCTATGATTAAGGAACCCACGCCTCCTCAAAGGGCCTGTTCATGTAGAACCCTCAGGATAATCTCATCAATTGGAACAGGAAATAGAAAAGCCTGAAATCATTTATGTCAAGGGTCTTATGGGTAAGAGAAAGATGACTATTTCACATTTCTTCCTCGAACAATGAGGATCAAGCGAGGATTGAGGCAACATTGAGGACCGAGGCAACGCAAATAGCGTGCAGAAACACAACAGTAGCCAAACCACAAATAATTTCAGGAGCTCTGAAAACGATACTACATATTTTTATATGACTGAAACTAATCAAAGGATTAGTTTCAGTGAGAAAGATGTCTGTTTCTTGATGCCAAGTCTAATTGTGAGTCCGGCTTAATTTCAAGCCGGAGCCATCCAATCACAGCTGACAAACTCACATTGTCATTTAAATAAGGAGGCTGTTCTTCTGCATAAAGAAGTACTGCGGCTATTCACTAAAACAGGTTGTGCAACAGCCACATGGAGCCCAAGAAAACAAAGGAACTGATTAAAGTGGAAGTTAATGTCATTCTTGTGGATACAGCTGCTTGTTCATCTGCAGCTATCACTGAGAACTCTGAAGCTAATGTCACTCTTAAGGACAGCCACCATAATTATTTCTTCTTTCAGAAGCGTCTATCTGAGGCTATAGAAAGCACATTCAAAAGTGTCAACAGCATAAATTTGCAGAATACTGTTAAACTTACTAGGGATTAACGATGACATTTAAATTGTCAGAATCTCATATTTTCTTGATTTCCTGTAACATCTCAAGTGTCTTATGTTTAACAGAGCTAGTCACAATTGTAGTCCCCATATGTAAAAAATCTTTTCATCTCTCTCAAATCTTTTAACTCTCCTCTTTGTACATGATGTGTTTAGTTTATATTAGGGATATATGGAGCATGGTTATGATGCTTGAGAAAATGCAAATGTGGAAATGGCTTTCATAGCTATTTTGTTAAGCAAAATACAAAAAAATACAAAACGAAGACTACAAAACAAAATGTTCCATTGATTTAGCTTTGCTAATGCATATGTAGCAACATTTTGGAACGTAGCCTAAACAAGCCTAAACAATCTTTGGACCATTTTTCATTAAGCCCCTCCCACTTCCCATTGATGCTTTGTTATCAATGATGATGTAATTCTGCAGTTCCCACCACATAAACACTAAGAGAATATTAATCAAATAGAAACGCACCTGCACAACAGGAACCGCCCTCCTGTCAGAGTCTAATCGTTTTAATTCAGCATCTTCACACACAACAACACACTTCAAGTTTCATTGGATGTTTCAAGTTTCATTGAACTGTGGAACTCCACCTGTGCTTTGGACTCCAGGCTTTTAAACAACATCCTTTAAAAATGTGACGTCCTGTAAAAGAATTTCTGAGCTACATTCAATTCAATGTGGCAGTAATTGGCTTTTTTGCTCACTACCTCTAAGTATTCGGCTCCTTGAGGTGTAAATTTCATTGACTTCCTGTTGCTCCTGTTACATGATTGTTTTCGTTTCCCCCCCTTAGAAGTAAAGCTGACGGGTGACATGGCTCGGCCTTACTAACAGCAGACGGTCAGCTGTATGGAAGGTTTGTAAAACAAAATCTGCAAGCAAAACCAGGCTGAAAGGCCCATCTCCAGGTGGTTGCCAAGAAGCTCTCACCGCACTAATCCGGGACCTCTTGTTTACTTTGGTGAGGGCCAGTGTTGTTGCCCAATAAAGCTGAGAGAGATTTCACATAAAGTCCTTATTTCCTGCAGATAATCAGGTTTTAAGACAGTAAAACACCTAATGCTTTAGCCTTAGACAACAAAACGCAGTGTCCTGATTCCAGGAAGTCACAATACACATTACAAGAGGAGACATTTTGTTTTTGCTGCAGTGATGTAACAGTTTGATTATCCTACAAGCTTTAATATCTAGGGCTCGTACACAACTGTAGTTTCAGGCTTGGCTACACATCTACTAAAACATCTGATGAAAAAAAATGTTCTACTCAAGGGTAATATACAGAAAACGTTTACACCAAAATCTCTTTTTATTATACCATTCACAAAAAGACACGCCCTACAGACCTGTACGGATAGGAAAAATATTAAATGTTAAATAAGTCAGCATTGTGCCAGAAGGTTGCACCCTGTTCCTGTAATAATTCTCATCTTGGTACCAAGACACTGAGCAGTACAAGACATTTTATACTGTTTAGCACATGAGGGGAATACCAGTCGTCCAGATTTCTTGGCAGGTTAACTGTAACAACTCCTCAGTCAGAATCCTTCTGTTCATGGTCTGTCTCACATTCAATCCTTTTCAGCTGTTCGTCTAATGGCTCTGTGTCATGTGGTCATGATGTCACTGTGCAAGCAGCCGGTTCAGTTTAGTGGTCGCTGAGGTCATAGTCACATTCCATGTCACCCATATTGTGCCTGGTGATAATGTGATTCGATGCTAATGTCTTTTTTTTTTTTATCACCACTGTCAGAAGAGACAAGGACACATTCTGCTAATGGTAATTCCTGATTAGGATGCTCAAATGTTTTCAAATCAGCGTTAATGGCCCGATTTTCTCCTCAAACTGGTCTCTGGAGAGGGCAGTTAGCATCTTATGCTGGAGTACTTGGTGTGTATATGATATGAGGGTTACTTATCTCAAGCAGTAAAAAACAAGTGCTGTCTTGCAAGGTCAATACCCATCAACATCACACCAATCCATGAAAGTCAAACCAACCATTTGCCGATTTCTTAAGTGGATTTTACACAAACCTTCCACATGACAACATGTGGCACATGATGTCCATTTAAGAGCGACTGAACTAGATTGCAAATCAGGCAAAGTTTGGGCTGAAGTTATATTGTGTAGTGTAGCTTGATAAAACAACAGCCAAATTCAATTCAATTGAATTCAATTCAAAATTCAATTTTGTAACCCTCACTAGTGGGGTTACAAAATATTCTGTCATAACTGGCTAAAGCAGCAACCACATCTGAGGTGGCTGTGGATGACAGAAAATGCAAGCCACTATAAACGCATGTGGTGCCTCTTCTTCACACCTGGACGGTTTCAGTCATCTTCCACGTTGTTATTTAGTGGGTGAAGTCAACCTACACTGACATTTCTTTATTGAACTGTACAACTGTGCCACCTGTTCTCATGCACATGCAATTAGACCAATCAGTGGGAAGCCAGCAAACCTGTCAGTCACCCGGGTGTTGCCAACCGTCATGCATGTGGTAAATCTCAGCTGTCTCCATACAAAAACTCCTCTGCAATAGGTTGAAGTTTAAAGACCGGTGATTAGCTGTCAGTTGTTCAGTTGGCCTGCTAAGCCTGGTGCACGTTTTGGTTCTCCCGTTCAACACAATCAGCCACCATCAATAAATCTAGCCCTGTACTTGTCTTAGTGTGTTCAAAATGACTGCTTTGTGATAACAATGTATGCCATTATTCACTGATAATATTACTCTCCAATATAATTCTTCAAAAATCTTGGACTTGCATGTTACATGAACATATCACAGGTATGCTGCTGCAACTTTGGAATTACAATTTAGGTAAGAAAATTATGGCATTTATCATTTTCATTATTGGGTAAATTATTCTTTCAAGCCACACAACCAGAACACAGAAGAGCAAAATCAACAGCTTTAGGATTACATATGATCTATAATATACAGTATATGATGTATAATATATACACATCATACTGTATATATTATGCACAGCATATATATACACACACACACACACACATATGTATAAAATGTATAATATATATGATGTATAATATACTGTATACATTATGCACTTGACTTCTCCATCAGGCCAGTTAATGCAGGAGGGAGGTGGCACGCTGTGTTCGTCTCCTCTTGGAGGTGACTGCAGAAAGCTACAGGAAGGAGGCGTGAAAGCCTCCAGATCAAACCCGACTCCATATGGGAAGCGAGAGCTCCAAGACAAGCTCTTGCAGAGTGACATTTAGCCAAGAAGTGCATGTGAAAGTATGACCACTGAACTTCTGTGCTGAATTCCAAATGCCAATGTGTCCATTTATTCTACAGACTCTCATCCAATGCAAAGAGAGCGAGACCGTATGAAACGCAAACCCACGAGAACCTGTGGCCAGACAAATATAACGGCTGGTTGACATTTAAGCATGAAAGGTTAGAAAAAAACAACTTTCTGTCTGAACACAACGTAAAAATCACACAGTTATATTACACCTATATACTTACAGTAGATTAAAAAATACAAAACACATTTTGTACAAGATAAACTAAAAAAAAAATCCCATTAGCACCATTCCTAAATATTATTTTATTTTCAAGATAATTTTGACAAATGTGTGCTATAGGTCTGCTTCATCGATACCTATTCATAATGTTCTACTAAAGCATTAAAATCAGACCATTTTAACACCAGCCTCCATTTTGTGGTAATCATTTCATCTCTACAGTATGCAGAAATTGTTCTATTGGGAAGCCTGAAATCAAGTACAGTGCCTTAAACAAACAAAATTACAGTGTTTGTTTCTTGCTGCTTGATTTCCATCTGAAAAAAACACCACACAATTTACAGCCCTCCACTAAAGTATGACACACGCATTTAGCATTTCACACTCTTAGACTCTCTGAAATAAATAACTGGATGCCAAACATGAAATCCTGTTTACTTGGCAATAGTGTCACTGTTAATTATTCTAATGTGCCCATTGTTTTGAGTTGTTTTGGGAGTTATTTTACAACATGAAAGAGGTTTCTCCCCCCACATCCACACCCTTGCATGTCTCATTAGAGCCACAGCTTACATCCTACAAATTTGTAGGCCCCCCTCAACAGTCCTGATCCGGGCCCGCCCACAAGCAGTGACATCACGTCAGAAAATATACAAAATATTCACTTCTCTTTATCTTGCCTTTTCTGTTCTCCTCATAGGTACTTTAATCTTTCTGGATTACTGTAAATCCAAATTAAACGTAAATATGTACTGTAAATCTTTCTGACTGGAAAGCAGTTACAGGCAAATCTTACTAGACATTCACATGCTCATAGTGTCACGAGGGCCCCCACGTAGGTGCCGGCCCCCTTCCCACTTTGTGGGGGCATTCTGTACAGTCACACAGCGTGATACATAAATACACAGCCGTCTTGCTGTGAATTGCCAGTCACATTTGTTTTAACTGCCAGATTAAACAAACCCCACACTTTGTTCAGCTAAGCTGTCTAAGATAAGATGTCTAAAATGGTAATAGCCTCTGTCCTACAGATATGTCTTCAAAAGAAATGACCAAACAACCACGAGCAGACATCACAGTCCAATTTCATGAATCAATCATAAAGCACCGTTTGCCTGAAGGCACATCTCAAGAGTGTTGGGAAGGAAAGAATAACGCTAGCGGAAAAATTTGTTCTAGGAATATTTGTTTACAGCTGTGACAGACTCCATTATAAACAAAAGTCATTATCAATCAAGCATTAGCCTGCGCTGATAGTCTCTGTTGCAGACGAAACGCTTCAATCGTTCAAAACGATGGCACATAAAACTCAGCAAACACTAAACAAACCTTAAAACAACAAAATATCATGGCCCTTTCCACAAGGTTACAGTATTATAAATGAAACAACAGACCGCACCAGAAGTCAATGTGTGATATGCTGATTACAGATGTTTTGAAGGCCTTTTGTCACCAAGAGTATTTATCAGCACTCCACAAAACAATCATGACCTGCAGTCTGAATACTTACTTAACTTAAAAGACCTTGCCAGATATCACATTTTTCTGAAATTCTGTGAAATATTAAAACAAACCCAGACATCTCTCTAAATAACAGCTTGAGTCTTTATCAATTTACTCTTTAAAGTGTCAGGAGACAACACCTGCGTTAGGTGTTGGAGGCAATCATGAGGTGCAAGCCACCCTCAAAGAATGTTAGGAGTTAAAGGGAAGTTATTTTATCAACATCTGTGACTTCCTGTTGATTACCACAGAAAATAATTTAGTCTGTTTACAGAAAGGTGTTAATCAAGTTCCTTTTTTGGTGCATTTCCTATAGGGCAAAATATTAGACGGCCCGTCCCTTTTTATAAATAACCAACTGGCTTTAGTTACACCATAATACATTACACAAACCATAATTTTGCTACTTGCTGTTGTTGGTCAGTGACAGGTGCTATAAGGGGAATTTACAGCATTTACATTCCTGTACCTGACTGGTCAAAATGTATAGTGCAAGATGAGTCATCAATACTTTTGGTCCAATTTTCCAGCAGAGAAAGAGAGTTGAGTTTTTTAATGCTCATGCTCATGCTACAAGTTAAATATGCACACTTAAATAAACAAGTTAAAAAGCACACTAACAACGGTTTTCCTCAAGGCTAAAAGCCACTAAACTCCAATTTTGACTTGACATTAACTGCATTAACCCAGAATCTCTTTAAAATGCAAGAAACACATCCACAACATCTTGAAAAAAGTGGTTTACTTAAAACATAATCTAATATTATTGATTTAATAATCCTAACTATTTAATTTAAAAATCTTAAAATAATCTGTGGCTGGGTTTTGAAGCGCTTAATTCTTTACTGCCTGACTGAAACAATACAGGCCTTTATTAACAAGAACAACAATAAGATCTGAGATCATTTCATTCAATTCTATTCCTTTCATCTGCCTCCATTATTGCTGGCACTCAATCCTTTTACCTACATGCTCTGAAAGGACATTCCGTGTGGACAGTGCAGCTGTGAACGTCCAGATGTCCACTAGCGGGTCAGATCTTAAATCAGCAGGATCCATTTCCACCTCATCAATGAGACTCACAAAAGGAACGTCACTGGAGAAACAATGCAGTAGAACTGGCAGATGTAGCTAAGAGAAAACAGGAACAGGAGATAAAAACAAGGGATAGAACAGCCCAATGTTTCCCAACAGGACAGCGAACCCACTCACCCCTTTGCCAACCCAACTGAAACAACACAAATCCAGCATAGAGCACATCTGTCCACAGCCTGCATTAACGGTTCACAAGTCCCTCGCTGAAGAGAGACACAATACCCACCGGAGCTTTGATTAAGTCTCACATCATAAACCTCTTAGGCCGACTGCCTGCTACAACAACACCGCTTTGGTGTGATAAAGCCCACCTGTTTCAGAACTAACAGTGAAAAACTGACAGTGCAGGTTTCAATAAATGATCAAGCAAAACTACAGATGCAACAAAAATTGTTTGTGCAATTTAAATATTCGTTAATTTTCAAAAACACTAAAAACACAAGATCCTGTTAAAGGGGTCATAACATTAGGAATCAAAGTTTCATAGCTTAAAACATCCTCATCAATAACAAAAACATGTATGTGTTAATTCTCTAATTCATTTATGTGTTAATATGTGACATCACTAAGTAAAGATAACAAGATAACAACACCTACTTTTACATCATTGCATCACTGGCTCCGCCCACATTCACTCAGTCACAGAGAAGCAGAAGCAGTCCTCGCCTGACAGAACATCATGGCAACATCCTCTTTGTTTGGGATTAATCCACTATGACATCAGCAACAGGTTAAAGAGAATACTTTGGAGGAGCGAGTGAATCTGAAGGCCTTGCTACAATCACAATACGTTTGGGATAGCAGTAACATGCCAGTTAAACGCTGTGCTGTTCATTGGCTAAGACATTAGCCAATCATACGCACTGATGATTACACCTGAAGGTTCTTAAAGAGGAACAGTCAAATCTGCCTTTTTTAAAATCACAGGACTAAAAGCAGTGTGGAAAAGGGCATATATTACTAAATTTCTAATATTTTTAAAGCAAAAAAATGTAATATTACACTTCAGGGAACTAAATTAAATAAAAACCCATTTTATGACTCCTTTAAGCTGTAAGTTCTAGTCGAACGTAGTCAAAATGACTAAGGTATTTAAAGGATGACTAAGGTATTTAAAGGATGACTAGCTGTCTGTGGTCTTATTCACTGAAATTGTGGCAAGTCAGACAATTAGATCAGAGCTTACTAGACATTGAAAGTGAAGTTTTGTCTGCAACATTTATCAGACAGTCAGTGATGTAATGTGTAAAAATTAGATTAGGAACCTGGATCCATATGCAGATAAAAAGATATTTAACACATCACATCCAAATGTGAACCATAATGGCTATGGCAAACAAAGGGGTTTATAGTTACTAATCAAGAGTAACTAGACTCACCTGGACAAAATTAGGGCCAGGCAACATGAAAGAACTACAATAACCATAGACATGGACTACACAAAAACATGACACTTCAAAATAAAAGACATGACACAGCACAACGTGACAACACAGATACAGGACAAATGAATGGATTGTGGGGTCCAGAGGGGCTAAATTATTTGTATATATAATATATATATTTATATATTATGTCACAGTATTTAAAACAAATATTAAATATCAGACAGAGGGTCCAACAATCTATACTACTTAAAACTACAACTGTTGTTGGTGCAGGAAAACTTGGCTAACGTTTCAGGTGGTGTTCAGAAACAAAAATAATGTGAATAATATTGTGATGCATGTTCCTTTAAGACAGTCTTAAGATTGTCTGAATTCAAAGAGGACCAAACTGAAGCTCAAAATGGAGGAAGACCCACAGTAAAGACTGTATTGAACCATCCTAATATATCCACAGGCGAGAGCTTGTGCCAGTGGCCCTCTACAGATTCTACCAGCGTCAGCAATTGAAACCAAACAGTCTAAATGACAAACAAACACAATTTGTACCACCATTTCACACTGAATCCTGACTAGCCATCTGTCAGAAGAAGAAAACAACATGCTGAAACCACAGATGACTTGGCTTGTGGTTACAGCTCATGTGTACCAGCCAGTTATTAGGAAAAACAGGATGCGATGCATATGGATTATATTCATGAAAACAGTCTTTCCTCTGAATATTTAAGGGATCGCTAAGAGGAGAGCAGAGGATGGTCCGTCCGGAGGGAGGAGATGCTAAATCTGAATCAGCAGACCGCTTCTGCTAGGGCTCGGCACAGATTTGCTTCTTGGTCACCAGCACAATAGTCGCGCTCTATGACTTAGTCCTAAAAAAATGCTACTGTGTGGTTCTCAAGCACCTGTTGCTAATTCTGGAGCCAAAATGAGGCTCCTGTGAGCCTTCTGAAATTTTGGAAGTGGAGTATGAAGTGTTTTGCCAAGATGAAGCAGCATTAATTATCATCAGGTTTAGTATTGAAGATCAAGACCCTTTGCAAAGCTGACACTAAAGTCACTGTAAAGTCACAGAGTCACTGTACAATGTGTTTATGGATCATTTGTCTGTCCTGGATCAACCGTCCTATGAGACAAACATAGTTCTAACCCATATATACATGTACAACAGGGCTTTTTAAATACATGACTAGGAAATGTGAACACAAAGATAGAGAGACATGAATGTGGACAAACATGGGCAAAAGAATTTACACTTTCTTCTGAAAAGGTACCAAACTAACAATGTTTTATTTTAATTTAATACAATGGTGTGCAATCTGTGTGTAAAAACTCAGGAAATGCTCCTCTTGAGAAGATCGGAGTGTCTGCAGAACTAAAGAACTTCTGCAGAACTTCTGTCCTGGTTTGGAAACACCCAGTAATTGGGAAACAGGCTTCTGTTAATTTTTGATTGGATGGTTGAAAAATGCCTTTCCCAGTTTGGAAACGCCACTTTTGTGATCCACAAAGAGACCTATACTTCCTACTATGTCGTAAATGTGAAATGTTTCTAGGATAATTGTCAGAAATATGTCCACAGTACCATCAGCAGGAGCTGGAGAGATTCACACATTCTGTCTAACTCTGTACTGTGACTCCATCATCGGGGGCAAATCCTGTTATCCTCACAAAACACCCACAGACTGAAGCTTCCACACCACTCGTAAGGGAAGTAGATCTGAACGGCTCTATAACTGATCCTATAATCTCAGACCCTTCAGGTCCAATAACTGGGTTAAATAAAACATCTTTACTTTTCGCTATAGGTTTATTCATGTGTTTGGTCATCACAATAGGGATTTGTTGTGGGATCCAGACTAGAATGATATCAAAGAACTATCTGTTTGATGTATAAACAATCATAAGAGATACACAATCATAATCACAAGTTGAGTCTATCAATAAAGGGTACATTACTTAAGCCATCGATAGTATTATTACAATAAAAATTACTATTAAAATATTGGTAACACTTTAATATGGGGAGCACATATTTACCAATGTTCACACGTTTTGCCTCAGTAAACTATAAATAAATATTAAATAAATAAATAAAAATTAATAAATAAAAATGTCATGCTTAATAATACTTAGGAAGGTTTGAACTTCTGATGCAGTGATTAGGAAATTCTGTGTATACTGTAAATAAATTTTTTAACATAAAGTGTTTTCACAGTAACACTTTTCTATCTCATTTCTGTGTTGGTTTATTTTGTCTCTAAGTGTCTTAGACTTCACAGCACAAGAATGTATTATCTAAAATTAAGTGTTCTTTGAGCAACATCCTTTAAGAGAGAAAGGAAGCATTGTTTTAAAATACAGGTGCATCCCCTGGGTCTATCCTTGACTATTTTTATCTTTAAATACACTTTTATCTTGAAGGATGATCAGAGATTGGATTTAGAAGGAAAAAAACAACATCTCTCATCCGTTTTCAATTACTGTCTCAGTCGTTCCACGGCTAAATTTAGCAAGGACAGTTATCTAGACTCCTGTAGCCGCATCAATCACGGATCTCAACTATCGGAATAAAGGTGAGATGTCCACTGTGCCAGTTTTATTTTATTCTTCTCAGGAAAAGACTTCCACATTGGCAGATGTTTTCTTTTTAATTCAGAGGAACAAAACACTGGACATAAGAATCAGTGATGTATCAGTTAAACCATGTGAGGAAATCCTGATTTATAGCCTCAATCTGGGTCAATATGTCATGAAACAGAAGGTTAACGCTCCTGTTTTAGGAAAACCTGTTTTATTCTATTTTTCCATTGATAACAGTCAAAAAGTAAATTCACTGAAATCTGTTAGCAGATCTGCTTGTGACATGTTTGTTAGCAGCTCTGTAAGGCAGAGACGACATCACAAGCTTGCTTGTGATTTTCTGAATCCTTTGAACATCTGTTCAGAATCTGAACAACTGAAGACCGTGTCTTTTAAAGCCAGAAAAGAGTGACAAGTATCAGGAATTGATAAAACAAACGCATGATGTTCTAAAGATGATAGTTTTCCAGGATTACCATGACATGACTTGGTAATTCCCGATAAGATGCTAACGTTCAAACACCTAACAAGGCCAAAAAAAGAGACAACAATCTCAGGTGGAATGAACTCTATTCTAACTTATTGATGTCTGCAGGGTATTAAAATTCCACTGCGGCAATCTGTTTGCCCCCACCGGAGCAGAAAAGAGATCCCTTGCCAGGAATGGCGTGGCCTGGTGCAATTTTTATCTGTAACTTTGTTCACACTAAAGGCATTTATGTATTGCAAATCAGTGTAGAGGAATCAGCCAATCATGAACAACTGAGGTTTCAGTACAAGAGACAGAACAAACAGCGATGAATGAGGTGGATCAGAGAATAAAGAACATTAGGATATACAGTCTGGATGTAGT
>JAZGTK010008818.1:0-17877 GCA_036877625.1 Ambastaia sidthimunki | reverse complement strand
ATGCTGCTGCATCATATTGCATCGCCATGGAAACATCATGAGGCACATTATGTCGTTATTAATGACGAGGCATGAAGTACCCGTATGAATATGTAGATAAGCCCGGTGCATATGGTTTTCATATAAACTGGATTGATCCCAATCTCATACGTCTGGTTTGACTGATGGTGCCGTCAGTGTTATTTAATATGCCTGAAGTCTGTTCCTCTCTGTAATAACGTTTGAGCGTTTACAAAGTCATTTGCTTTGACTCTAATTATTAGTAGGCAACCCATGTTTCTCCTGTGACAGTCATTGAAACGACTCCTTTGCACTGAAAATAAAAACAAGCACAAACAAAAATGCCCTACTTTCTGCTAGAAGTTTGCAAGTGTTTACTTGCCTCTGTTGTCCCTTTTTAAAGGGCACCTTCACCGGTGATGTAGTGAAAAAACATGGGGACGTACACATGCGATGGCGTTTGTGATAGGAGAAATGAAATATTACAGTGAGAAAGATCATATTTATTAAATCCCCTTGGCCAGGGCTGGACCCCCGCCAACTGTTGCTGTTCACTTCCTATCACCCGTAACGAGTCCGCGGCGGATGAATGAGCATGCGAGACGTTTGTAAAGATAAAACCAGATTGCATATTAAGAGAACATGAGGAACATGATATTAAAAACAGAAGCAATCTCTGTATCATCTAAAACACAAGGAACTTCCCCCACCCTCTTATAGTGGATTATAGTGTGTATACTGACTTGGAATTGTTGTGTGGGATCACCTACGCTTTTAAAGGGGAAACTGCTTATGTGTCTCCTTGAAAGGCAGCTCTGTTTGAAATTGCACAACCTTGTTTCGTAGGCAAATAAACTTTGTTTCCAAAACATTCCCTCAGTCTGCATTGGTCAAAAACAGATAATCCAGCTTCTAAATCAAGACATTTGTAAGAGAATTAAATTTAGCTATGTTTAAATTTAGCAATGTTTAAACATAAACTGTTTAAATTTAGATTTTATGTACATTTAAACAGTTGATGACTTTACCCTACAGGTAAAATGTGTGCGGTCTCTGCCCCAGTGGCACCAAATGAAATAGCAACAATAATGGCATGAAATTGGCTTAACCAATGTTGCTGTGTCAGGCAGGTCGAAATGCTCAAACAAATACAGCAATGTTTTAATGTTCACATAATTTAATGGTTTTGAAATTAATAAATATAAGTTTGTGTGTATCACAATATACTAGGTTTGATGCCTAACAGACATCCTCTGTTTTGTTCCGGAAGTTCATTATATAACCATCAGATTTAGAAGATATCAGCCTTTCATATCATCGATGCAGTTTGCATTTTAGTGTCTTAAGTGTAACTACTGTAACTACTTTTTCTTTTTTGTTTCATAAGCACCACATATGGTCTAATAGTCTTACAGTTTAATTAAAGGCTTTCCAGACATTGTTGGAAGACAGAACTGCAGTTTTTACTGTCTCATGCCAAGCCGGTAATGAGGATCATCTCCATGCGGTCGCAGCGTGGGCCATGCATCAGCTGAGAATCATATTTGTTCAGGTTTGTTATATATTTTGGTAAACAAAATGCATTTAAGGGTCTGAGCAAAGCTCGCAGCAAGGAACATTAATTTGCCATCGTCTCCTTACATGCCTGAGTGCAGCAGAGAGCTCTCCCTGAAAAAAGGCCTGTGAAGTATCAACGGTTGTTAGAGTTCAGTCACAGATGATCTGTTCTCTGAAATGTCCCCTGAAACGTTTTTCTTCAATCTACTTATCTCTTGCGGCTTGTGATGTTACGATGACTTTACACATTCTTTTAGTATTCTGAGGAATTGCAACAAATCACAGTTCTCAGGAAGTCAAGCTGTGTCTGTAAAAAGCATGACTGACAAATGACACATGAATTCATTTGGAGCCCTGTTCATCTGAATAATACTGTGTTTGTAAGCCTTTATTTGCTTAAAGCATGCTTTCACAATTTGGATCTTTGCCAAAGCTTTGAAGTTAACTTGCATCATACAGTTTCCAATTGCAACAACTGTTTTTGTGCTGGTCTCTAGTTGCATCAGCACCATGGTTTTCTCATGAAAAACATTCAGGTTGCTGTAAAATATTTTTCCTACAATCAGACTTCCACAGGAAAAAAATGCATGACCTTTAACATTTGTCATTACCCAGGAAAAAAGACACAAATTAGCCAAGTGCACTAACCATTGGGTCTGAAAATGAAATATGGACATTTGACAATCGCTTTGCCCTCCATCTGAAAGAAGGGATGCAAGCCATACTTAGGGACCAGAATATCTCCAAGGCCATAATTCTTTGACTTGGGCCAGTAAATAATCACCTAGCCATGCCCGAGCACCCACCCACAAGATCCTAGCAACCACACATGTTGATGTAAGAAACTTAAAACCCCTTAGTAACAGAATAGCAATGCCCTGGCAACTACCCACAACACCTCCTGCAGTTGTTGTACTTTTGAATGAGCAGTGACCACCACTTGCACTTTCTTAGGAATATGTACAAATCTTGTTTCTTTGGTGTGCTGTTTTAGTGGTGTGTTTTTTCACTGTGTGGTTTCTTACCAGAGACAGAGCAATTTATACAACTGTGGACACACGTTGTTTGTAAGCAAGATAAGGTAAAATGCAACTCTTGGGATATTTGTCATATTCTCATTTAGTAGGATGCACCTTGCTCACTTCAGCCCAGTTCTAGACTGGAGTGGTCTCACCACTGAAGCGATTATCTTAGGGACAACTGAGAGTGTTCTTTTTTTAGGGTTTGTGAAAAAGTACATTACTGCTGTCCATGTGGGGGTCTCATTCTTCTCATGGTTGTTGCTAACAGCCCTTCTCTAGAGGCTTATACTTGTAGTCAGTGAGCTAAAACCGTCTACAAAGCTCTCTCTCATCTTAACTCTCTCCTTCATCTCAACTCTCTCCCTCTCTCTCTCTCTCTCTCTCTCTCTCTCTCTCTCTCTCACTGTCACACACAAAATGTTTCACAAGACACTGTCATCTGATGTTTTTTATTCTCCTGCAAAACACCATTTTTTTGCTGTGATTTTGTTAGAACCCAAAGAAAACTTCACTGTTTTTAATGTAGTTTTTTGTCACATTGTATTGAGCAAGAAGGTATTGCAAAAGTAAAAGTGTCCTTTCTCTCTCGTTAGTTAATAATATAGTTCTAATAATAATTAATATTGTTTAAAATATTCTGCTTTAAATACCTTTTTGTTGATAAAAGAGTAGCTTGACTGTAATAATGAGTAGCTTCCTCAACACTGATGGAGAACGTGTGCTTTTGCTTGCAATACACAATTCCAGTTTACTATACAGTGATTCTGTGCAGAATTACATGTGTTTATGAAAGTATGATTTTAGAAATACAGACAGGAGTTACTCTGGACCGTCCATCAAAGACCCTGTCCATTTTCATTCATTTGTCACGTCGTCCGATTTTGATGTCCTGTGGCGATCAGGAAAGCTCATTGTCTCATTAACATTAATGTTTGTCTGTCAGAGAGGCTGTGAAGTCTTCAATAAACACCCAACACACACACAGACACATGCAAGATGCATCATATGATTTATTGTTCGCTCAAGTGAAAAAGACACAATGTCATCAGCTCACCCGGCTATTGTCTTGCCTTACTGCTTATACTGCCATTTAGAAGAGACAGTCAATTTTTTTTCTTAAAAGGGGTGTGTGTATTTTTATAGATGTAAAAATACCCCATGCAGGCATAATACAAAAAGTCTAATAATATTTAAATGTAAACACAGGGGCTCTGTTCTGTTTGAGCTCAACATATAAACACTGGCTCAACCAATGGCACAAGTTTGAGGCTAGACTTTCTTTTGGTTTGGCCAATAGAAGACAGGGGAGTGTTATTATTTTTAGAATACTGTTTGGTTTGGTTTAGAATGTCCACATTTCATTTCTTTATTATTTTATTATTTTTGCATAAACACTAAAGTGCCCTCCAACAGTGTGGAATAATCTTCATATTTTCATGTACAACATTGTTTTTAATACTCTTTTTCATTGCACACTTCATTTTGTTTTGTAGTGAACATTATAAAGTAGGAGAACCATGTGTCCTGGTCTTTCTTTAAATAGCTGCTAGAGCTAGAAAAGAGAGAGAGAGAGACTCTCAGTGCTTGTTCGCTGTGCTCAGAGTTTCCTGTTTGCAGTCAATAAACAGGATACTGCTGTGTCATAATAGACGTCACAGCTATATACAGGACACACATGCTAATGTGTTTAGCAAACACGCTTTAATACAAATATCTACATATTTAGTACTATTGATCGAACACTTCTTGACAAATACTGTGTGCTTTCCTGTAAGGGTATATTAAATGGCATAAATGTTTAAAAATAAACATATGTAGAAACCTCTAGCGATAAACAGCAAAAGCTTTCTCATGGAAAAAAATGAGTGTTTGCATGTGTGTTTGCACCTTTTAAATGAAATTTCACATAGAAGTTAATTCACTATAAACTTGTTTTGATTTTCTGTAACCTATTAAAAGTTAAGCTTGTGACTAAAACTACACAGTAAATCAAAGTCTTTCCCTTTAATTCGCGTTAAGTTAGCTGATGACCACAAAGTTTCTCCTCCCACATTTTTGGTTCCTCTGTGAGACAATGAGTCCCATGTGCCCCTCCCCCAAACCAAGACCCCTCTACCACTGGCACTAATAAAAAACTCCATCCTCTCTCCTGTCAGAGGTTCAGCCCACATCCTTCCTCTTTACTACGATTTTTCCCATCCTCCTCGTGTATCCTGCCTCCTGCATGCCTCTAAACTCTGGAGACAAACTTCTTCGATCTCCTGCCCAGAGTTACTGCCCATTCGCACCCATGCTGCACACTGTCAGGAAGTTGCACCTGCCTGAAACAGCTCATCTTCCTGCCTATTGACTTAAATCTCAGTTCCCTTGAATTAAAAGCTTTACAGATGATAACATATTCCTTGGTATTTGTGTTTTTAAAATCCTTATTTGTCAACCTTGGTTTATATGTGATTTTACTTAATTTTAGATAATAAAGATACTTTTTTTATACATTTTTTGACATGTACCCAATTCCAGATGTCCAAATGTCTAGATACATTTTGCTCCCATAGTTCAAATCTTTGACTAATTTAATCAACCTTTTCTTTTTCAGGGCAAACATTTTAATCTAAGGCTTTACAATGTCTATAAAGAGCTTCAGAAAACTGAAAGAAAAATCACAATAAATATTTCATGGGTATGAAACAAACAGACATCCTATATCCCTTTCTATAAAATCTACAAGAATGCAACAGAATAATAATTAAGAAAGATTCAAGAATTGGTCAATTAAATTAGCTTCAGTGTCATATGCCTCACATTTTTAAAATGTTGGATTTGGTCATGCTTTTCCGGTTCATGACTTCTCTGTGTCCTGTAAGAGATCACCCATATATCAATAAGCCTGTGCCCACAGATTGTGCTTCCCCCTTTGAGACCTGCCTACACATGTAATCTATCATAACCTTTGACCTCTCTAAACCCCACCAAATTATTTGTCTTTTTTGCTGAGTCTGCACAGAGAATCTTTGCTCTTCCTGTGACACACACACAAACACAGCACACAGCACAAACCAAGTGGTGTTTTTGTATGGCCTAAACTCTGTCATGTGATTGGCCCATTTCTGATTACGCTGAACAGGATCAAATTAACTGATGATCATCAGTTGAGTCTGACTCATCTCTCTCTCTCTCTCTCTCTCTCTCTCTCGCTAACATATCTAACATCTGCCTCTAATTACAGCAACAGAAGAGCTTTGGTGACTCTTTCTGAGAACTCAATACTCACATTGATCCTCTTGTTTGCTATTGTGGTCAATCATTTCAAAATGACTGCCTAACACAAGAAGTTTTTTTGTTTTCATAAACCTATAAACAAAGGATAATTCATACATAACATGCATTCAGCATATGAGCAGGGCACCACATTATTTTGTGACTTTCATCTTTATTTTTAAAAATGATAAGCATAAGATTCAAGGACGCACCTCCTACAAAATGCATGAATGCACATATAGTTTGACAGGCAGATAGGACATCCTTTTATTAAATTTAAATGGAATGCAAAAATTGGACAAGCATTTTATGGTTCTGAGTCTTCCACAGAAGATATATAAACATAAAGTTATATTTAGACCACTTTAGTTAGCGATTTCTATCAGGATGTAAAGAGACTTTCAGCCAGCATAATATTGGCTGCGGAGACAGCAGAGACCAACCAATGGAAATCTAGATTACATAATGTTGGTTTGTTAACACAAAAAAACTGACCAATGGACCAAAGTGTGAAACTTACATATGGTTCTATTAATCATCATATAAATATTGTGAGGAATACCTCCACCTGTCTGCCAGAACTCTACAACCTGTGTAAAATATTTGTTGTTTTTGTATGACTTCTTTAATTGTGAGGCAGGTTGCTTATTTCAGGCTTGTTTTGTCAAACTATGTTTTTGTTTTTATAATGAGATCTGACAACAGTAACATTTGTGTATTCTGTAATCAACACAGCAAGAAAATCATAACTTTGTATTCACAGATGATTATGTGGAAAAAAATATGTATTTCAAGTCATGGATATAAATTAACCAAACGATGAAAAAGCACAGCCTTGCGTTTATGTTTTATGCAAAAGAATTACGGTAAACAAGGCAAAATTACAAGCTATCACAAATAATTCAGGGATTGGTTGAATTTGCATTAATTTTTGCGATTGCAATGTCCTGAAGGGACTGACAAACAAACATCTCCTGCTGTTGTCATAGTGGTGTTACCAGGATACCAAACAATGTGCTATCGAAACTTGATAACAGGAAATGATTTGACTCTGTTTCATCTGTTTCCTTTAATGTGTAACCTGAAATGGCCCAGCAAAGAAGCATGCACACCGCATTAATGAAAATCATTATGCGACGTGTGAATCTGTATCAGAACAAACACTTTAACGTTAGCGCTAATCACACAGACGAGGTCTCACACACAGCAGGGGCGGCCAAACTTTCTGACAGCGGACCACATGCTTGATGAAAAATTAAGCCTTGAGGAGGCTGGTCTGTTTTGTCACCAAGCAAGCAATCCATCAATTAAAACTTGGTGAAACATCCTCCCTTATGTAGAAACAATTTTTGTGTAAGATGTAATTTTCTCTAGAACTCTGGTGGCCCCAAAATGCATTCCGACACTTAAGCCATGCTTAAAAATGTATGAACAATGTTTCATTAGATAACAAATTATAAAAGCAAGTCTCTCTCTCTCTCTCTCTATATATATATATATATATATATATGTATATAAAGAGAGATATATATTTATACAATATATAAATATATATATTGTATATATATATTGTATATATATACTGTATATACTGTTCATATATTTATTTACACATATGATGCCTGTTTGTGATATAATGTTAACAGAAATGCTGCTCAGGGAGAATGACTGTTGTCATACATCTGGAGGATGTCACAGAGGGTATATGTTTATGTATACAGAAGGGAGGACGTATCTGTTAAGCGTGAATGACAGGGTGCCAATCTTGGGCGTAAGGGTCAGACGTGGTGACATCTAGGGGAATATATGCTGATGTATGCCAGGTCAAAGTCAGGAGGCCTCAATATGGAAGATAAGATTTACAGCCTGAAACCAACCAGGAGAACCTCAAATCCCAGAGATCCCAGTGACCTCAGAAAGAATGTGAAGGCTATCACACACTAACTCTCCTTCACACACAGTGGCAAACTAGTCAGATACCAAATGACTGCTGTGAAACAACAATGTTCACGCTGCTCTGTTCCAAACAACTGAAGCTCCAGGGGCTCTTAATCTCCAAACAGAATGAAAGGAGCATACAATAGTTTGTATGACTCTAAATTACATTTGCTTTGTTTAAAATATTTCCCTTTTCTCTCAAAACTCATTTGCATTTGCGCATTAGTGGCTTTTATGTATGCATCATGCCAGGTTTGTTGTCGTCAAATACAATTTGTCATTACCTGTCTTGTAACCAAACATGATGTACCGAGTTTGAATATGTGTTAATGAGATTTCAGTCTGTCTCTCACGCAAAGCTATCTCATGGCTTCAGAACACTTGGACTGCCTAGCTGTTTCAAACAATAACTTGTTGTTTCTTGGTAGTAAAAATGGTTGTTTTATAGAGCTGTAATTTGAATTTGAAGTAACCAATTCTTTCAAACAATACCATCTCATATGAAACATGTCTTTACACTGTATGTAAGAATCTTGTATACAGGTCTGGATCTGCCTCAAAGTATCAACATACCTGCTACATAGGCTTCTGTAGTTACTACAAAGAGATCAGTCTTAGTGTCAGTATTAATCTCTGTTATGTAACCTGTTTAGCGCAGTTTTATCTCAGTGCAACGTTCAGGTCTCCCTGCAAATATTTGTAGGACTTCTTCTCAATCACTCACACTGCGAAATTTCTTCTAGTGTAGATAAAGGCCCACTAGAGATTGTTACTATGGTGTCTGACTTTTAAATAATTTGTAGCATTTGGCCCTGAAAGAGAAGCATATCCCCCTACCATGGGAGGATTTCAAAAACAGAGTAATGTTCCCAGAAAACATGGCAGGAATTTGGCTGCAGGGCAGATGGGTATCCTTTCAGAGTGAAGGTGGAATCTGTCTCGTGAGACATTGCTGTGCCAATTTTATAAAAGCAGAGAAAAGAGAACGGTCGAGAGAGATATAAAGCAAAGCACAGAAAGAGAGAGAGAGAGAGAGAGAGAGGGAGAGAAGTGTAAATGTAAACAAATAGCGATAAATCGTGAAAGGAGCGCTGTGTCGTTTGTTTACCGTTTAGGAGTACAGAGAATTGTTTTGCCACTGAGGAATACAGCACGTCTATGTGATGTTTGCTGAAGCAAACAAACAAACTATTGTTTTTTGTCTCTTTTTGAGTCTACAACTAAAACATTCACACACAAGCCTCTGAGCCCAGAGTTAAGCTCTCAGCACGACATTTTGCAGCAAATGCATGCTGTTTTCCAAGGAAAGAAATTGTTCACCAAAAAAACAGAAAAATTCTGGCATTATTTACTCACCCTAATGCCGTTCCAAACTAGTATGACTTTTTTCCATGGAATGTTATGAGAATTGGCCATGATATTTATCAAAATATCTAAGTCAAAGGTCAAAAGCTATCAAATGATTTTATAAAACTTTAAATATAGCATATAAATCTTTTTTTGTCGTTTTTGTCATTTTGGAGCCTGTTTTTCTCATTTTAGGACCTTTTTACAGTAGTATGGCTATTTTGCTTTTGTGTTACAAGGGAGAAAAAGGCTTGTGGAGAGGCTTGTGGAAAACAGTAAATGACAACAGAATTGTAATTTTTGGGTGAACTGTTCCTTTAAATATATCTCTAGATAAAGGCATGTATAAGTTTTTACATAATCACCAATATAAACATTTGTGCTGATACAGTCTTGAATTGTCTTATAGTAAGAGGTTTAAGGCCAAAATTGTTAAGTAAATATGGTGTGGCTTTCATTTCTGCATTTTTTAGCATGTTGCTCTGTGGTTAATAAGATGTTAAGGGTGGCTGCTGGGGAGTTCAGAGTGATTGCTTACTCAAACATCAAAAGTCATGATATTCTGGCATCTAGATATGGCTTGGATCTCTTCCTAAATGTAAGTCTATAGAATTTTATAGACTTCTATAGATTCTATAGACCATTGTATGTCTTCCAGGCAAAAAGTGAACGTTTGATTCTTTAGAAAGGTAATATCACACCTCTCCTCAACACGGCACATAATGTCTGTAGATGGATGAGGTACGTGCCAAAGTTTAAAACTTAACCACAAGTATGAGCAACAGAGATTCTATACTAATAATATATGCTGTACTGTTGACTTAAAAGTATCCCACGGGAAGTACGTGCAGCATTCAGACTGCATATGGTGCTGGGGTGGTGGACATATTTGTTAAGGGAACTGCGTGGGTTGTTGAATCACTTGCCGGGATGGGGGAGGGGGGTCTCAGAATGTGCCGCATGTTCACACATGTTCTCAACTGTACTGTTTGTTACAGAGTCGGTTCCTCCTAAATGGAAATCAATGTTCCACTGAGAGCTAATCATCTTCATGCAGAGCAGAACTTGCCGTGGACGGGTCCTCTGTACTCCATGCAGCTCTCCAGAAAAGGTGTTTATATGCAATTACAGATGTTGAAAGTACAACCTTAGAGAATCTGTTAAAATTCATCAGAGGAAAAAGGGAGTTCTGAGTTCTGTAGTAAAATAAATTGCTTTAACTTTCTGTGATCCAGTTACATCAGTGTGCGACCACTCATTTCTACAGCAGTGTCACCATTACTGTATTAGTAGTTCTGATAAGCGTGTGTGCAGTTGTGTTTGGGAAACTTGCAGATCTGCCTTGTATATGTTCTGGGTCTTTCGTTGTGAGTGTGTGACCCACATGTGTGCAAATACAGCCCATTCTGCACTCTGATCCTTTAGCAAACTGTTTCTATTAACACTTTCAATCAGAAACACACTTGACCAGATTTACGGCAAGTCTTCCAACATCATTCTGAACACACACACTCGATATTAAGCTCCTGTCCGTTCTTGTCCTTCCCTAAGCCTGAACCTCCCATGGGACTGACTTTTTTGTCAGATAACTGGGTTTTCAGTATGCAGTGACTTCTCAAGGTTAATCATTCCCGACATTTCCTCCTCGCACTGTAAGCTTTGTAAAATCTGTCATTCTGCAAGTCATTGTCATAATCGAGGCAGTGAAAGAAGGCAAACTCGGCTCTGTGCTGTATCTCTCTCAATAACTCTTGACGTCAAGGATATGTTCAAGGCACTACATCTTGTAGCAATCCACCTGGAGTCTCTTTGGTAAATTAAAAAAAATTTTACTCAAAAATAATAATTCTGTTGTTATTCACTCTTGTAGGCGACTATTTTGCAAAAAAGTTAAAAAAGTTGCAAACAAATAATTTAATGGCTTTGAGTAAAAAGCAAGAGAGAAGCAAGAGATGGTATTTTGTTAGGCTTATTGTTTTCAATTTTTTTGAAGGTTAAGTGCAGTCCATTCAGATTTTAAAAGACATGTTAACATTTTATGTTAACATGTTAACATAAAACTTTTATTAAGAAATATTTATTGTCTTTTATGACACTTTTCTTTTTGCCTTTACATCTTTTACTGAACTTTATGTAATGATTGGGGTAAACTATCCCTTTAAAAGAAAAAAAACTTTAAATTACTTAATCATATATGTGTTAATCATCAAAAACAAGTCCTGTGCAGAAAATTTGCAATGGCAGCCATGCTGAACTCATCTTCACCCAGTTCAGCTGTCCACATGCACTGAGACATTGTTATGTTTGGAAGCAGTGCTTGTATTTCTGCTGCTGGATATGAATGAAAGTCTGGAGTAACGTCTAATCACTACAGTTGAGCTGGGCCAGCAAATTCAAAACACATTATATAAAATGTAATGTCATATATAAAATATATAAAAAAATACAATGAGTAAAACTGAACATCAGTGACTAAGTGCAAGCTTACAGTAATGCTGCTGTAAATTGATTTTTATGCATTTTTTAACTGTTTAGTTTTCTTGATAAACAAATAAACACTTTTAGGCATGTGATGTGCATATTGTCATAATGGCGTGCTTTCTACTTAATGTAGCTTTAAAGAAGTTTATAATATGTTGTCAAGTATTAGCTTCATATGTAAAGCACATGCATATGGTAACATTCAGTGTTCCAAAATACAGGTGAAGTTCAGGGCAAATCATAAATTCTTCCTCTTATATAACATCCATAAAGTTTAAACTTTACCATCTGGTCTGCAGCAATATAAATAAAATTTACAACTTGCCCCAGATTAAACAGAAGTTGTCTGTAAACAGATTCACTTGATCGGATGCTAATCTATTTATTTCAATGCGACTGTTAACCACAGATTACTTCTTTTGCCATTTACTTAACATTTAACCGAGTTCTGTGTGAAATGATGTTTTCAATTGAATCCTATTTAGAATAGTCAGAAAATGTGTGTGAATTAGGAACAGATACATTGGGTGAGAGATCATGAGAGGTAGATACTTATTAGACTTAAGCGTGGGATAATAGTGGTTTTAGAGCTGGTGTAATTTGTCACCTTTGTTTGTTCTCTTGATAGTAAAGTATACAAGCAAGGACAAGCAAAGATTCACGGGAACCTCCTGGCAGGTGGCCAAGGCTGGAACGCTAACACTAGGGGTTATGAAAAGGAGAACGCCTTCCATTATCAATCATTTTTAATGCTGCCAAGAGAGTGATTGTATGTAGTGTGTTAAAACATATTCAAGAGGATGGGCTCCTGTACAGCCAAAAACATCACTATAAATACATCTGCTATGGTCGGTTCCCCAAACTCTCATGTGTTAGTTTAGGCACTGATTGAGCTGGTAATGCATTGGATGATTGACAAAAAGGAAGAAAACCGAAGCAGATGTTAAACTGATTAAAGGCATTTATGAACTGCTTAGTGTTTCACGTTATGCATGTTAACTGGACGAGGCCTAAACAGATGCTACAGTGTCGTACGAGGCAGCAACACTATGTGATACCTGCTGCGTGTGCATGTTTCTAAAACTACACACTAATGCCCAGAGGTTGATTCTTATTTAAACACAGATTTAAAAAATATATTAATTATAACCTTCTTAGAAACATTATATGAATATGAAGTGGTGTGAAAATTATATAATTTTTTTGCAATACTCCTTCAGCCAATAATTGTGCTCCTAAACACTTTAACACGTAGTTAATTTGATAACCAGGGAGATGAGAGTGTCGGTGAAGAGCATGCTTGATATAAAATATGAGGCGTGTGATGTGTGAAGAAAGTAAAAATAATTTAATAAAAAATCACTTTTGAACACAAATGTGTTATTTCAAATCGAGCTGTAATTTTATAAAATTATAAAATGTAAAACACTTATATAAGTGTGAAAATATTATTCCATTATAAGTATTAAGGATCGGTAAAATGACAGTTTTGAAATCAGCCTTTGAGACAAAAGGTTTGTTTTATCCCAACAGGTTCCATCATAATCATTTACACCATAGAATCTCATTACACAAAATACACAAATTGTGAAGGGATGGAAAGACTACAAGACTGATTCTACATCTGATTGTATAGATAATTGTAAACAAACAAACAAATTTGTTTTGTCCACTAACAAAATTTGACAGAGTTGTAAAATAATTTTTAGAGAGTTAAATCTACAAAACTCCCCACATTGAGGAAAAATGTTTTTGTTCTGAGAAATTTCAGGAAAGTTCAGTTTAGAAGATTTAATGGTTTTCTCAGTTGTTTTATTTAAGTGTCAACCTGGAAGATGTTTTCTTTACAAATTGCTTAAGATAAAAATCTGAACTGTTAAAATACATTTAAATACAAGTGTGGAGCTTTATGTTGATTGTGTAACTAAGGTAAGATCAGGTTTTGGACGCATATGAACCATATGAAATTTCTAGGTCTTTTCTCAGGAGAAACATCTGAGACGAATGGGACTTAAATTTCCATTTGCTCTCCATATAATCACATTTCACTCCAGGAGAGAAAACTGAGAAATTAAAAAGATCTCATCTGTAATTTTTCATTCCTATGGAGCTGTGGAAAAAACACACAAAACTACACAACATGTCTATCTAGTATCATATTGGGTTTACTTTCCTGTCAGATTAAAAAGTGGTAGTTGTGTTTTCTTCTCAACGGTCAGTAAAGTATTTGATTTTTATGGGAAATGAACTAACCTATGGTTTAAAAACACAAGATGACCGCAAAACTCTGTTGTGGTGTGGCCCTCTGATAACGCAGTCTGTGCAAACACAGGCTTGCAAATTAAATAAGTCTCGTAAGAGATTTTGTGGCCAATGTTTCAGTGGTTGGGACAGCATGACATTATTCAGTACAAATGAAGCAGGCAGGGGGATATTGCTTGTAACATGAGACAGAAAACAGCTGCAATCTCCCAGCACTCTTACTGAATAAATTATGTTCGCAAGAACAAAGCCTGCCAATGGCTTCAGAATCTCTTTTTAATACAGCGAGACCTGAGAGTGGGTCAGTCTGCTTGTATCAAATACAGCTTAACATTTTCCACCAGGAAGGCCCTCGTCCACCGGGGCTGTTAATTTCTCGTTATGTAGGGGGAAAAATGTTTTTAAATTCTTTTGGTTCATTTTTTACAGGAAAACAGGTGCAAAACTCTGAATCAACATCAGAAGCCTACTGTAACTGTGTTTAGCAAACAGCTCTTTAGCAATTTACATTTGCAATATACAAAGCTCAAAAATGTACCAAGAACAGCTAACAACATCTTGATGTAAGGTTGCGGTAAAAGGTTCTTTGTTAAAAAAACATAAAAGTAGTTAGTGCTGTGGTGCAGTGGTCAACATGCATGCTTTTATGACACATTGAGCTAGGGTGCATGTGAGGTTCATGTCAGTTCAGCTTATGTTCCATTAATGACCATTTACCAAGTGGTTTCCCCCATCCGCCATTGGTCGGACAAACGTGTATTCCCACCCCCAAACTCATGCCAAACTCTGCCTGGACAGGACTTAGCTACACAAATAACTACCAAACAGTCTATAGTTGTCCCAGTGTATTATTATGGAAAGTGCAACATCAGTTTCCAATGTAACATCACAAAACAAGAGCAACACAATAGGAGTAGAATGGAAAATTTTATTGACAGGAAACCTATACATTACTAAGTATATTACAACACTAGGATGTCCTGAAACCTTTATGTTCTCATGGTAATAAACCATTACAGAATTCCATCCAGAAATGTATGTTTGCAAACACATAAAAGTGTAGCCAGGGCTTGAATAACACACTCTTTGGCCTTTCAGTGCTTCCCTCATGCTCGACAATGGAGAACGTCAACATTCCCTGGAAAACTCTGTCACAGTTCAACAGCTCCCATCATGTGATATTTCTCCAAAACAGGAAAACTTTACTTAAGAAACAAGAACATCAAAGCAACAGAGGATTCAGCAATAGAGAAGATTACTGCACTTTCCCATTCCATTGTCTACACAAGCCTCTGTCGTATGACCTTCTTTAGAAAAGGCCATGAGATAAAACAACGTTCTCTTGCAGTAGCCTTGTTTTGCTGTTTGCTGCACTAACGCCATTCATCGAATCTTCTGAGTTCAGAAAAACTTTTTTATGGTAATGACCGAGGAAAAGCAGGCTTTCCCTTTAGGCTGGATAGCAATGCCTGACCATCTCCTTACCTTTTTAATCAGGCCAGAGTCTTACAAAGGTCATTCCAATGCTTTTGAAATACAGTGTCCAAATGTAATCCTTTGTTTGGAATAGCAAAGGGCTTCACTTAAAACATTTGCCTTTGCACAATTTTTTCTTACAAGCCTGGCCATTAACCTTTGCAAAAATCGAGTTTGGATTTGATAAACGGGGCAGCGTAATGTTCCTCTGCCTACAAAAGTGGATTAGGCTTTTTTTTAACTTAGCCCTTTATCAACAAGGATGGGAATCACAGACAGAGAATAAACTAGGCAGACAGAATGAGGTAAACAGTATATGGGTCAGGAAAACATGGTTCCAGCTCATTATTTAACATGGCTTCACTGCTACTCCCTACTCGATCTGCTTGCGTCTTATTGACGGCATATATTACAGATGGAGGCAGCTGTTCCTACAGAGCTCCTCATTACAAGCCAGTCTTCCTCCAAGTGGGATGGGCCGTATCGATCCTTCAGATAACAAGCAAGTGCACCACCTTTCCATTAAACCCAAAAAGTGGCTCATTTTCCAAGTGAAGCGTTGTCAGATTGAGGCACATTCAATTCCTGAAGTTCAAACCACAGAGTGGAACGCTTTGAGAATAATCATTACGGTGTATAGAATGAAAAGTCAGTAATTGCGATTGTAACCCTGTCTCTGGTTGCTCTGATTTTTCCATCAATTGAATAGAATAGAGGAAGTAGATGAACTGGAATCTATTGTTGAATCAACAATGAGCAAACAGCAAGTTCCTCTCAGGTTCCTCTCAAGTGAAAAGATTCACGTATTGCTCATTGGGATGCACGGGATGAGTTAAATTAACTTCTCGCTATGCTTGTTATGTGGTTGTGTAATTGCAAAACCAAGTTATCATTCATAATAAAGGCCCTGCAGTTAAAAAAAGACTGACAAAAAATGCATTTCTCCCTTTTGATAGAGAAGATTTAATGAGCACTTATTTGACCATTGGATTTTAGCCAAACGATGGATCATAGACTGCCTTTAGTGGATCAGTTTGTCTGTGTCGCATAAAAATGAATGTAACGCTTCAATATGCTTTTAAAGCCCTATCTTAGAGCAAGTCTATTTTGATTGCCACTATTCAGCACCACCTCAATATGCATATATGTATGGAGGTTATAGAACGCTATCACTCACAATCATTCTTCCGAGGATTCATAATGCAATTACCTCTTATACAGCTCTCTGGCAATAAAGCAGGAATATTCATGCAAATCTCACAATTCATCTCAGACACATTCAGCTATTTGAGAGCCGTCAAAATGCGGCGCCGTTTCCCCTCAAAACAGGCCCCTGGCAGTGGAGCCTTTAAAATTGTCACGAATCACCAGCTATTCTCTTCTCTCTTTTGACAGAAAGACAATGTATATGGATCACAGACTATCTGGTCCACTTAAAAAAACTCTGGTTGTATTGTTAGGAGTGCTGTTATTACATTCATAGACACGGCTCAGGAGAACAGATGAAGAATTGGGGCACAGGAGGACAAGATGAAAGCAGAGAGCATGTCTCAGGGTCAGCTTTCAAAGTGGACCTCTTCAACATCATTAACAACCCTTTAATCAGTGGAAATGGACAAAAATATACATATATCACGACTTATGAAGTTAGACCTCAACAAAGCACAAGTTCTTTAGAAAATTGACATTAGTGGGTCACTGAAAAATTTTGATTCAGTGGGTTTTGAGTGGAATGCAAACTTAACCTTTAAAGTGAGATGTAGGTAAGTTTATGTGTTTCATTCAAGTTAGACATGAGATATTTAAAAACGATGTAAGCATTTTATTTCATACTAGAAGTTAGGTATCACGATTACTTGACAGATATCACTAAAAATAGGTGTTCTGAGAAATCACACATCTCTGTGACAGCCTCAGGCTCCTGTAAACTGTCAAGTGTCAAGGGAACAACAAGCTCTTTTTTAACTAATCAGAAAACTTAGCCTATCGGAAAGGCTCACTGCCTGTCAAGACTTTTGGACTTTCTAGTTAGCTGTCATGGGGTTTAGTGAGGACATATAGGAGAGGTCTAAGTCAGAAGCTAGCAAAATGACTGGAACAGCAACTTTTAATATCGCCAACTTCCAATCATTGACTGATGTTTAGAAGTTGACACAGAATGCTAGCATTTGTTTTGCAGGTGAGAATAATTTACAGTGTTTACACAGCTGTTTAGCTCAACATGTTTTACAATCATATAATGTAGTTACTGCGACTCATTACAGTTTTTCTCGATTGCTTTCATGCAATTCTCAGATCAGAATTGCAGTGTGCAAAACTGTAAGTGCATTTCTCAAAACAAAATGTACAAGCTGCACAAGATAATGGATGACCCAGCAAATGTGCGTCACTTGCCCAAAATGCTTTGCCTGTTGTGCAAAAGCATGTTTATTCGTCAATCATTATGTCAATGCCAGCAGAAAGTCATGTCCTTGTGTCATCGACTATGAACGTGACAGGCAAAATTATTAGTCATGTTGTCAGTAGAACATTGTAC